>CAWUFW010008707.1:600000-857590 GCA_963921515.1 Calotriton arnoldi
AATCCATTTTCAAGCCAGTTTTGTATATATTCATTATACGACTGAACACAGTAAAAGGAATTGCACACTATTAGTGTGGGGAATTCTCGATCTGTACTTTCAAGTGCCAGTTTGAATGCTTATAGTTCAGCTCGCTGAGCTGTACAATCTCCTAGAGATTGAGTTTTTGTGACCATAGGTCTGAAGATACCATCTCGCATGCAACCTTTAACGATTGCACACGCTGCACTGTAAGCTTGCTTACCCCCTGTTGCGGGTTGTGCGGATCCGTCAGTGTAAATTATGAATTCGTACTGATCGAGAGGCAGAATTTCAGTGGGCAGAGGACATTCTTGTTCATATTGCAGGAATGCTTGTGTTTTTAAATCAGGATCAAAAACATATTCAACATCTGTTGCAGCAAGAGAATTAACTCACTGTATCCATCTTGGATGTAATGCTTTAGCATTTGGAATGCTTGCTTTTGTGACCGCTTCTAAAGCCGGTACTGGGGTTACGACAATAATGCGTTTCCCTTGGGCTAGGGCTCTTTCTTTTGCTACAGCGGTTTGAACTGCTGTCAGAATTTTTCAGTTGAACTGAAGCGCATTTCCGCTTGTGTGTACAAATGAGATTTGTATGCGATTGGTATTTTCTCACCCTCATTGAAGGTTAAGTAGGTGAATCCGCATTGACCCAAAATTATTCGGATCACGAGGTTGCGTTGACTTACGCGTGTTTGTAAGTGATTTGTTGCTAACATGTTAGCCTGTAGTGAACGCAAGATTTCTGTGTGTTCTTGTGTCCAATTCTTGATTGAAAAATAAGGTTTGATTAATGCGTAGAGAGGTTTAACCCTTTCTGCGTAATTTAGAATGTATGTTCTTCCAAAATTTAGGAAACCCAGGATGAATTGTACGTTTTTTAGCGTTTTTGGAGGTTGGAGCAGCGCACACTTTTCTAAAAAGTTAGCTGCCAAGCTCTTGCCTTCACTTGAAAGCTCATATCCTAGAAATAGGACATTGAGATGGGCAATTCGGGACTTTTTAAAGTTGAAATTGTAGCCCTCAGAGGCGAAGCCCAGTATAATGGTGCTTACCCTGTTCAAGTGTTTGTCCAGGTCATCGTCCGTCAGATAGATGTCATCGACATAGGACAATGCCTCATTGTCATAAATTTGTAGTAACTCTGTTACTCTCGCTGAGAATAACCCCGGGCTGTTCTTGAACCCTTGTGGGAGTCGACAAAATTGACGCTGGGTCCCCATTATGGAGAATGCTGTTAAGTACCTGCTTTCAGGTGCTATGTTTTGACAAAAGAAACCATTTGAGATGTCCAATGTGGTTTTATATTTTTTACGCACAATGTTATTCATTAATGCTGTGCTATGTGCATTTTGCACTGCAAATGTTTTACAACAAGTGTTTAAGTGTCTGTAATCCAAAACTAGACGATAGGTGTTGCCTGGTTTGGAGACAGGAAACAAAGGATTGTTCATTGAGGAGGTGCATGTTTCAATCACCCCTTGGTATTCAAGTTGATCTAAGATCTCCCTGACCTGTTTTTTAGCTTCTTGCTTTATTGGATCCTGCCTTTGTGCAGTTGGTTCATGTTTCAGATGTATTTTATGGTGAGGTGAGTCCTCATCCCATCCTACATGATTTTTATATAATGCTGGGGCCTGGGCTACTGCCCATTTCCTAGCATAAGTATATTTTAGATGAATTGGAATATGGTTAGAGAAGGCAGGCATAATAATGTCCTCGCCATGTGGGCACTCCCTGACAAATTGTGGTGGCCAGTCTTTTTCTGCTAGAAGTATGTCATAGCCCCTTGAAAGTTTTTCCCAAAAGAGTGCTTTCACCTGTCTAGGTATGTCTCCCTCCATTCGGAGTGTTATTTCATATAACCTTTGTGGAGTACTAACCCTGTTGTTTACAGTCTCAACTGTAATGTACTCATTCAAGTCCACTATCTCCAGAAGTTCCTTCAGGTTCTGGCGAACTATTGTGACTTCTGATACACTGTCCTGCATTGTCTGAGCCCATTCTCCGTTCTTGAGTTGTGTTCTCAGTATTCTCGGCATGTCTGATCTTCAGACCTGCTACTTTCTTTTTGGAGAATTGAGGTTTTGTTTTATTTTTTGTAGCGTGTTTATCTTCTTTGGATTTCACCTGTTCTTCTCTACTTTCTGATCGTCCTCTTCTTTCCGAAGTCCTTGACGAGATCTGAAAGGTACAAGAGGAACGTGTATCAGTATCTTGATACCTGTCAGGTTTTTTCAAATTATCCCTATTCCTGAGGTTATACCTCCTTTCAGAGGGCTCCTTTTGAGGAGACCTACCTCGGGATTGAG
The DNA here is from genome assembly GCA_963921515.1 of Calotriton arnoldi. Taxonomy (NCBI): domain Eukaryota; kingdom Metazoa; phylum Chordata; class Amphibia; order Caudata; family Salamandridae; genus Calotriton; species Calotriton arnoldi. Next base: position 602,336 of record CAWUFW010008707.1, read on the forward strand.
AACGTTTCTCGTTTGAGTTTTGTTTAGTAGTTTCCCACTTCTTTTTAGAAGATGTAGGAGTTTGTTTAATAGAGTCCTTCTCAGGACTTTCAGATAGTTTTGGTTTCACTGGTCTTCCACCCAAATTATCTCTGCCTAATTCTGCATATGATTGTTCAATTATTCTGGGTAGCTCAGTTTGATGTTCTCTAACATCGAATTCCCTTAATCGTTGGCGGATCGCCACTGCTGCTGCCTCCCCTTTAATATTAGATAATATTATTGTTGAGACCTGGTCGAAATTTTTCAGTAATTTCATACCTAAATTCAGAGCAGGCTCTGCCCCGTATTCATTTTGAATTTGTTTCAGGACATCTGGTATTACCGCAATTGATGGAATACCATGTGTTTTAGTATAGATGGCAGCAAAGACTAAGCCCCAAGTGGTACAGTCTTCCAGTTGTGGTGTGATCCCCATTGGTAAACTGATTGTTAGGATTCTGTGTTTCTCATACGGGCTAGTATTTGGAAATACTGCTTCGATTTGAGCAATTGTTTGAGCTATCCAGAATGGAATTTGCTCACGTTTTGTGGGCATTTTACCCATGACTGCGTATAGAGTCTGTGGTGTAATTTTTAGTGTATTCCCCTGTTGGGGAGTTTGATTTGGAAGTGTTAATGGTGGTTGGACTGTGAAAGTCCGCATGACATATTGGACCAATTGTCTGTAGATTTTTATTAACTCTGTAAGTTGAGTAAGTAATTCCTCGTCTGACATCTCTTCAATGTAGGGATGAGGTGTGTAGCCGGCTAGAATCGGCCATGTTGCTCCTGGTCTACCTAGTGGACCGAGCCTGGTAATGTTTCTGTGATGTTTTAGGGCACCTTTAAACCAGAGCTGATGCTCCTGGTATGTTAGTGGAATTTCAATATCCTCGAAAGGAATATATTCCTCTGGTGGATCATCTTCTTTGTAGAAGTGAAACATGTGTGTAACTGGATTGGATTCAGGAAATATTACCCATGAATAGAATACCTCTGTCTAAAAGGATTTGTGTGCCTCTATCACGAAAACTGCTCTACCGCCTCTTGGTGGTAGGCCGTGTTTTATGAGTTTTAGAGTGATGGCTCTTCTTAAGTTTGGAGGGATGTTTATGACACCCTCCTCGGTTTCAATTAAACCTGTAATGTTAAAAGCTGTTGCTAGGGCTGGATCAGCAGCAGCTCCACCGTTTCCAGTGGCATCGTCCCCGTGTATGGACATTTGTTTTTTGAAAAATGTAGAACAAGTTTCAAGGAAACAAAGATAAGGTGCACAATATTTTGGAACACTGTATCCTTCAACGTTGAGCAAACCAAACAGCTAATATATAGGGTGTTTCCCTATGTAGCCGTGGTGGATACTTAACCCTGCCCACTCGAGACGTCTTTTGGAGTATATGGGTAGGGGTCTCTGAGAGAAAAAGCACGGCTGAGTTACTCAGTATCTAACGTTAAATTACCGCCTTACCAAACCGTTGGGCGCCATGTAGTGTAGCTCCTATTTCCCTAATAGGCTCTGCGCATTGGAATAATATACCCTATAGGCTTGACATAGGACTGAGGTCGGTATGTCCCTATCGAGTATATTAAACTTAATTACTTGTGCCAGCTAGCTCAGAGGCCACTAGAAACTCCTTGACAAACAAGAAGGGAGTAGTTTCTGGCAGCCGCAAAACATGACCACTTTGTTTCCCTTTAGAATCAGAACGTGTCCCAGAGTCGTGGAAACAATAGATAACCGTTTCACTCAGCTCAATCGTGCATGCTTAGTTTTCCTCAAAGTTACACAGAAAGAATAGACGGGCATTTCAATAAAAGATTTATTGAACAGTCTTGTTTCTCGTGTAAGTAATATGTGATGTTACGATCACAAGAGAGTATGCAAGATAAATAATGTACAGCGTAAGCAGTAGAAATAAATAATACTGCGCTAGCATGATCTTTAGTAGATATTCATTTACATAAATAACACAGACTAAAAATGCGAGTACTCATACGATGCGTTTCTAAGCTAGTTCTACCCCAATGTACCTAACCTAACCTAGGTGTAGGGAGAGGTATGAAGTAGGTGAAGTATTCCTTACTATGGTATACTAAGAGTATGTTACGCCTAGTATGCCTAGTATGCCTAGTATGCCAAGAGTCACTCTAGGTTCTAGTCAGCTCCATACCTTAAGAATGAGAGAGGTAGGAATCTCTTGCCAGACTCGAACTCCAACACCCCGCAAGGGAAGTCAGATCACTGGAAGCTGGACTCTCTACGTGCAGGGATGACAGCGTCTTCTCAGTGCGTCAGGCCGGGAAACGGGCTCCTCTGAAGTCGAGGTCTCCTCTAGTTTACAAGGGCTAGGGAAGGTATATTTATACCTGAGAGGTACCTCAGAATGTTAGCATTGACGTGAATCGGACAGCGGAAGACGTCATGAATGAACCCCTAAGGTATAACAGTTCATGCATAATAGATGAGTCCTTGAAGAAATCAATAGTCCTGTGCTAGGGAAACTCCCGAAGCCTAAGGGTCTGTTCTTCAAGAACTCGTTGTGATGTTAGGGTGGACGGATTTCGGAGACCATGCCTGTATTTGGAGTGCACGGTTTAATGCCTAAATAAGGTCTGGGATTTTAGGCCTATATAAGGGCAGGGCGAATTGTGCCTATATAAGGACATGATACAGGAAAACCTATATACGGACATCCTAAGAGGAATACAACAGTGTGAGCTCAAAAGGCAAGCTTCAAAGGGGAAACTGCCATTGAAGGGCAAACGATGGACACACATGAGAGAGGTTGCTTCTTTGTTCAAGTAGACCGGTTAGTGTCAGGGACAGAGAGGAGAATCCAGTTGCCAAACCGTTTTTTCCATGGGGATGTAGCCCTCAGGTAGCCACATCTCTAGGTGGGCTACTAAGCACCACACACCAAGAGAAGGGTTTAGACATCTTGGAAGTGGGTGGAGTAGTGTACTCTGGGATAGCCAGATGCTACACATCAATCAATCAATCAGGTAATTGTAAGTGCGCTACTCACCCATGAGGGTCTCAAGGCGCTGAGGGGGGGGGGTCCGCAGATCTGTTTAGCCGAAGAGCCAGGTCTTGAGGGTCTTCCTGAAGGTGTTCAGGGAGGGCGCGTCTGATGTCTGCCGGTAGCTCGTTCCAGGTCTTGGCTGCAATGTGAGAGAAGGATCTTCCGCCTGCTCTGGCTCTGTGGATGCGTGGGGTTTCGGCCAGTGCGAGGTTGGAAGATTGGAGGTTTCTTTTGGGTACGTGGAAGTTGATTCTGTCATTGAGGTATTTGGGTTCGTTGTTGTGTAGGCATTTGTAGGCGTGAGTGAGGATTTTGAAAGTGACTCTTTTCTCCACGGGGAGCCAGTGGAGACTTCGTAGGTGTTGGCTGATGTATTCGTGTCGGGGGATGCCGAGGGACGAGTCTGGCGGCGGTGTTCTGTATTGTCTGGAGTTTGCGGAGTAGGGACTTGTTGATGCCGGCGGAGAGTGCGTTTCCATAGTCCAGTCTGCTGGTGATGAGTGCGTGGGTGACTGTCTTCCTTGACTCAGGGGGGATCCACTTGAAGGTCTTGCAGAGGGTGTTGAAGCAACTGGAGGTGATGGCGTTGACCTGTCAGTTCATGGTGAGTGATGAGTCGAGTACGATGCCGAGGTGCTTGGCGTGGTCTGAGGGGGTAGGTGGGCTTCCGAGTGGGTGGTCAGCCACCAGGTGCTGTCCCATGCAGAAGGGGTGGTACCGAGGACGAGGACTTCTGTCTTCTCCGCGTTGAGCTGCATGCAGCTGTTGGTCATCCAGACTGCGACGTCTTGCATTCCTTTCTGGAAGTTGAGTTTGGCAGTGGTGGGGTCTTTGGTGAGGGAGAGGATGAGCTGGGTGTCGTCGGCATAGGATACGATGTTGAGGCCGTGTTGTTGGACGATGGCTGCGAGGGGGGCCATGTAGATGTTGAAGAGGGTGGGGCTCAGTGATGAACCTTGTGGGACTCCGCAGGTGATTTTCGTGGGGTCGGAGAGGAAGGGTGGGAGTCTGATCCTTTGGCTTCTTCTAGTGAGGAATGATCGGATCCAGTCCAGGGCTGTTCCTTGTATGCCTGCGTCGTGTAGTCTGGTGACTAGTGTGCAGTGGGAGACGGTGTCGAAGGCCGCTGATAGGTCGAGTAGGATGAGGGCTGCGGAGTGGCCTTGGTCCAGGAGGGTGCGGATGTCATCTGTGGCGGCGAGTAGGGCAGTCTCTGTGCTGTGGTTGCTTCGGAATCTGGATTGGGACGGTTCGAGGACGGCGTTCTCTTCAATGAATCATGTCAGTTTCCTGTTGACTATTTTCTCTGCATCTTTGGCTGCGAAGGGGAGGAGCGAGATGGGCCGATAGTTCTTGAGGTCGGTGGGGTCAGCTGTGGGCTTCTTGAGCAGGGGTCTGACTTCTGCGCACTTCCAGTCGTCTGGGAAGGTGCCTGTTTTGAAGGTGGTGTTGATGGTGCGTTGTAGTTTGGGTGCGATGGTGGCCAAGGCTCTGTGGTAGATGTGAGGGGGGCAGGGGTCGGTGGGGGCCCCCGAGTGGATGCTTTTCATGGTCGAGGCGGTGTCTTCGGCCGTGATCGGTGTTCCGTTGGAGATGGTGGGCTGGCTGGTGTTTCTGGGGGGCGGGGGGCCGTCTGTGGTGCCTGGTGGATGGTCGATGAAGTTGTCGTAGAGGTTTTTGATCTTGAGGTGGAAATAGGTTCCAAGCTTTTCGCAGAGGTCTTGGGATGGGGTGATGTCTGTGGCTTCGCTGCGTGGGTTGGTGAATTCCTGAATGACACTGAAAAGTTCCTTGGAGTTGGTGGAGTTGGCCAGGATTTTGTTGTGGATGAAGTTCCTCTTGGTGGCTCTGATCTGGTTGTGGTAGTCTGTCATGGCGTCCTTGTAGGTGGTGTGGTTTTTGGTTGTCTTGGTGTTTCTCCAGTTCTTCTCCAGGCGTCTGCAGGTGCGTCTGGCTTCTTGGAGAGCGGTGGTGCACCAGGCGGCTTTCCTGGGGTGTTGTCTGTGCAGTTGAAGATCCAGGTGTGGAGTTCTCTGGCTGCGTCGTTTGCGTCGGGTGCCCAGGTGTGGTTGTCTCGGGTGAGGGTGGAGTTAAGTTGCTCGTCGGTAACCCTGCTCCAGTTCCTTCGAGGTGGGCGTGGGGCTGGTTTGGGTGCCTTGGGTTTGTTGATGGCGAAGTGTACGCAGTGGTGGTTGGTCCATGGCGGCTGCGTTGTGTGGCTGAATTGGACGCTGTTTCCTGCCACATTGCAGGAAGTGGTCACCAGGTAGGAGGGGACCTGATAGCCCATTGGCTAGTAACTGCCATGTCCCTCGAAGACAGTTTCTGGACATAAATATAGTAGCCCAGCCCAGACCTCAGATCCTGTCTGGACTGGAAAGAGGACCGATGGAGCACTGCCCTTCTGTTCCCTGGACCTGGCTAGAGAGGCTGCACCAACCGCTGGATTGCACCTGCTGATCCTTGGGATAGCAAAGAAAGGGCTGTGCCTGTAATGCCTTGCTCATGGAAAAGTTGTTCCCGAGCCTCAGAGCGAAGAGGTGAACTCCAAGAGTTAGTTGGCTGACTTTCTGGTACAGCACCAGGGCCACAAAAGCTGAAGAAGCTCACCTTGGCAAGTCAGTAGCCACAATTGCTTGATCAGCACTGACCGCCAACATGTACCCGGGAGACTGAGCCCTGACACTCAAAAGTTGCACCAAAGTCTGCTGGACCTGGGAGAATCATATGAGTGTAGTTTTGCCACCAAATACAGACACTAGCCTTCACCAAAGGGAACCGCTGGTTTTGCTGTGACCGGAGACTAGTAGTCCAGTGGTAACTGGACTTTTGCTTGACCAAAGAGGACTTCAAGGGACATTGATCTCTGTGGCCAAAGTTACCACACCTGGACCGTGGACCAAAGAGCAACCACAGGAAGCCCCAGTCAACTGCATAGCATCCTCAGCATCTTACAGCAGTCTTCATCCTGTATCCCTTACATTAGGACCACTTCATTGAGGTCTATGGTGGTTCTCCCATAGAGCCCTGAACTGGACTTCAGACTGGTTTGGTGACAAAGTAACTATCCTACTACTCCTTATTGACCCCCTGACCTGCCCCCTGTTGGAGTTGTTTGCCCAACGTGGGCCGGAGTAGCCAAACACAACTCTTTAAAAGTTTTACAAAGTTTGCTGTTACTAATGCTTGTTGGAATTTTGCATTAATTTACGATTTACTTACAAATCTATATCCCTGAAATGCTCCAGTGGATTTTGTTTGTTTTGGTGTCTAACAATTCATAAAAATAAGATTAATTTTTATAAATTGGTGTTGAATTTCTTTTGTGCTGTGTCACTGTCTTATTTCGTTGTTTTGATACTTCTAAATGCTTCACACTTGTTCCTATGTTTAAGCCTTGCTGCTCAAAGCCACAGCTACCCATGATTGAGCTTAAGATTTTACAAATGAGCCTGACAGGACCCAATACAGTAGTGTGAGTGTATTACATGGTGAGGTCTCACACCCACACATATAATACACCAAATTTCTTTACAAGTAAATGTGATACAGCCTATGATGAATAATGTTTTAAAAGGAACCTAAACTGTGCATTCTTTAAAAGGATGAGAACACTTAAAGCCATCTCTGATACCTTAGGGGATGTAAATTAATTCATGGTCATTGGTGTAATGACTATATGTTTCGTCAGTGTTGCTTTTACCGCTATGGCCTTATGAAATTCCTCAGCTGGAAAAAAAAAGCTTTCTTTTCCCAAATTTTGTTTTCCACCAAAAGAAATCATTCTCTCTTTCTTTTCCTCCTTTCTCTCTCTCTTTGATCTTTGTGTTTTTCTTTCTACCATTTCCCACCATTTGCTTCCACTCTCCCTCTTGACTACTTGTCTCACGTTTTCTTTTCGCTCTTTATGTCACAGTGTCAGTTTCCCACTAATTGCCTTTCTTTTTATTTTTCTGCCTCAATTCTCTTTCTATGCCCTCATTTGTCTCTCCTTTACTCTCTAACAATTCCCTTCGATCCTTGCTTTCACTCACCAATTCCTATCTTTCCTGCTTGTTACATCATCTTTCTCCAAATCTCATTTCCCTCATCTCATCTCTCTTACTTCTTCCACCCTCACTGTGTTTCTAATTTCTTAAGAATATCATTCTAACTGCTCTCTATTACTTTCCCCACCTCTGTTTTCCTCTTTCTCTGCTGTATTGTATTGTATTGCAATATTTATATAATTTTTACTACCCCTATGTGAGAAGCTTAAAGCATGTGCCTACATTGGTAGTACGCTCCAGCATGTAGGGTGTGTTTTTAGAAGGGTGTGAGGATCACAGAGGTGCACTTATCGTGTTATGGGACGCAGGGCTTAGCAGTGTGATGGATGAGGAAGTGGAAGACAGGTTTTCATTAAGCAGGTATTTCTTATTTTCTTAGTCCACTTAGTGGGTTACTACACTGGGTTGTCGATTCTGAGATATTTTGTTTAAAGTTTATGGTTGGGAGTTGGCCTAGGCTAGAGGAAGACGTGTATCAGAGATCTGCTGGGATGGACTTTGTTACTATCATCCCATTTCCGATTGCCATTGTGAGAAGTCAGTAGGTGCTTAAGGCATGTAACTAGTTGGGACCTGCAGTGGTGAACTCATTTAAAGTCCTTCATTGGCCAGTGGCATTTGACAGATTATTCCATGCCTGTTCAGTTTTTGATGGGTGGTTTATTACTGTGGACTGGTATACAGTAGTGGGTGATGGATATGACCCATAGCAGTTTTGTCTTATGTGAGTATGAAGCAGTATAAGGAAATATTATGCAGTCTGTGTGAACTACAATTAACTACCCAACTGCTGAGTGTTATGTATTAGTGTATGTTAATACTTTCTCATCCCGCATTCTTTGTCCTGGTGATTGATATTTCCTTCTCTCTCCCTCTCTCCCTCGTTTTGCAGAAGAAATGCGCAAGCCTTGTATTGATGCAGGCCTGATTCTGGAACTGGTTTCCCTCTTGCAGAGCTCAGACCAAGAGCTTCTTCTCCATGCTGGCAGGGCGATCGGTCGTCTCTGTTACGAAAACTGTAAGTATCCAGACTGTGCTGCAAGGCGAGTCTTCTAGGGCAATCTTGCCTTTTTACTCTCTGCTGAATGCCAGCATTCAGACGACGGAAAGTAAACATTAGTATATTTCTCATCCTCGTTGACTACCACTGGCCTCCCAGGTGAAGTCTTCAATTGGTTATTGACTGGGTTCTAGTATAGTCCACGTGCTTATGCTGTGGAAACCAGTACACTGTTAAGTGGTCAGTAGCCTCCCATTTCATTATACTGAGTGTTCTCAATGATTAATATTCAACCATGTAATAACATGTGAGTATGGTGCTGAAAAACAATACCACATTACGCCACACAAAACATAATGTATGGTGTGTATGGAATAGAAGCCAAACATGGCTAGTTTCTCCACACTGTACAGCTGATGTGACCCCCTCCATCCACTGTAGGTGCTATCTGTGGTAGCAGAGAATGGCATTTGGGTTCTACATCGTTTCAACCTTCCTCCGCTTTGCTGAATCGCCCATCCAAGATGAGACAGAGTGGTAACCACCTTACTTCTCATTGCCCATCAAGCAGATACAGATTGTGCTGGTCATCATCTACTAATGACCCTGGCCATATTACTTGAATATGGTGCTCTATACACTGAGCCATATTACTCATATCGCTCAACACACTGGGGCTTTTTCCAATGATTAGCAGTGGTTTTATAAGGAGACATGATATAAAGGTAACAAGACTGCTCCATAGCTATGCACAAGACAATGTTGACCATATACACAACAAACCCAATCACCCTTTACCCTTAAATGATATACGGTTTTGTTATTTTACTTATTTGTACTCCTTTTATCAAGCTTGAAAGGGCAAATAAGTGAACTGACTGTGCTTTTGTTCAAAGATATTACTTTAGATGATCCACAAATTTGTATTGCATGAACTGAAACTTCTGGGTTATCATCTCTGTGAGGTATGATTCCCTTTGAAGATCCTACTGGTAGAATCTTGGGTCTGTAATTACTACCTCTGCTTTGCTCAACACCTGTCAGTATTCCCTGACTCTTTGGAAGATCTCTCCGTTATGGACCATGTTTTCCCTGCTTTACTTTTAGGTGAACTTCAGGAGCAGCTGGTAGAGGCTGGAGCAGTTGCTTCCCTTGTCCGGATATTCGCAGACTTTCCAGAAAATGACGTCCTGGTGAGCGTGGGGTTGGTAGCCCTGTCCAATCTTGCAGACCTAGGTGAGTAGGGTCTCTCTACTGCATTCCCAACTCTTACTATGATGTGATAAAAAGGTAAAGGCAAATTTCCATCAAATGAGGTAGAGAGTTTGTAGATCATGTGCCTAGAACGTTTGGCCACTGTTCTCAGACCTTTAGATTTCATGAGCAGAATATATATATATATATATATATATGATGGCTGCAGGCAGCAGCCTGCTTGTAGGAAGGGGGTCCGCCACCGGAAAGCAGCCAGCTCCGTAATGAAATTTCACAGCAAACACTCCCCGCACCTCCACGCTGACAAGCAGGCGAGCAGAGAGAGAGACGGACCCAGATTCAGTGAGCATGTATCACAATATGTAGATTTCTACCTTCAGGACTTTGTTAAGAAATTACCCAGCTATGTCAAAGACACAGGGGATTTCTTGAACAAAATTAAAGACATTGAAAGGGATGATGACCTGATTTTGATTACTCTTGACATTGAGTCCCTTTATACGAGCATTGACCACTTGGCGGGCCTCAAAGCAGTTAAATACTTCCTGGATTCTCGGCCATGTGAATATTATGAGCACAATAGAATGATTTTAGATCTGATATCATGGTGCTTATATAACAATTTTTCCTTTTGGTAAAGAGACTCTGAAACAGATCAGAGGCGTGGCTATGGAGTCCTGTTTCTCCCCCAGCTACGCCTGTTTGCATGTCGGCTGGTGGGAGGAACAGGTCCTGAAGAAAGTGCACCAGGTAATTTTTCAACATCAGGTGGTGCACTGGTTACGGTACATCGATGATGTATTCATTATATGGAGAGGAATGAGGAAAGTGCAAGAGATTTCATCACTATAGTTAACAATAATTCGGTTAACCTGAAGTTCACCTCACATATCAGTGACATCATGACGGAATTTTTAGATGTACGAATATCAGTGAAAGGAAATAAGTTGGAGACAACTTTATTCAGGAAAGCCACAGCAGGGAATAGCATCTTGCATGCTAGCAGCAAACATCCTAAACATCTTATAGAAAGCATACCCTTTGGTGAAATACTGAGGCTCAAACGCATCTGCAGCACACAACAGGAGTTTGAGAGATGTGCTCAAGACATGATTAAAAGATTGAAAGTGAGAGGGTATAGTGACAAGATCTTATCTATGGCTATGACAAAAACAGAGGAAAGATCTAGGGACTCGCTACTACAGAACAGTGTATCAGGGAGAATTAATACCCCAGTAGGAGAGGTCCCACGCCTTATTACCACGTATAGCTCTCAAGAACGTAAATTGAAATCAATCATTAGAAAGAACTGGCCAATCGTTTTAACCGACGGGGTACTAGGGCCTAGACTCCCAGAATGGCCAATAATAACCTATAGAAAAGCGCAATCTATGAGAAGCCAATTGGTCAGAAATAGTCCGGAATTAATATCAGGGGGCACATGGCTGCAACCTAGACAGGGCTTTTCAAAATGTTCGTCATGTCGTGCCTGCAAATTTGGTGTTAATACCTCCCACTACACTATTCTACTGACGGGAGAGAGGAGGGCTATCAAAGGCAGTTTTAATTGTAGGACTGAGTATGCTGTGTATGTCCTTGCTTGCACCTGCGGCTTGAGTTACGTCGGCAGTACCAAGCTGCAGGTGCATGTCAGGATCTTGCAGCATCTCAGGGCTATTGTCAACAATGATGTCTCCTACCCCGTAGCGAGACATTTCAAGGCTTTGCATGACAATGATTTGAACTGTCTGAGATATTTTGTGATTAAGGCCATCTCGCCGCTCAGGAGAGGAGGTAATAGGGAGAGTCTTCTGAGACGACTCGAAACCTGTACTATTCTTGAGCTAGACAGCAAGGTGCCTTATGGCTTAAACACCACTGAAGACATGCACACTTTTTAGGTAAAAATTGAATATTGGGCTCATATGTCAACATCATTACCAAATCAAAGGATAAGGTGCACGCATGAGTTAATGTTGGTACATTGCAATCAGACATGACATTACTAGGTTCTATCAACATCTATTTTCATATCTCTCTTTTTTATATCTCCTCTTCTTTTCTTCCTTTTTTACTCTTTTATTTCTTTACATTCTTACATCTTTATCAACATGGGCCAAAATATGAAAATGATATTTGTAGAAGAGAAAAAATTGTATTTGAGATGGCTTCATAACGCTTTTTGTTAAATATGTATGTGTCAGTAAATCAAATGTTTTAATTGTACATTTTTTAATTAGGTAGCTGTTTTTTATGGCTCAATTCAGAGCCAAGTTATATTTGCACTATTCACAAGCACTAATCACTTTTATATATGTACATAGAACAAGGGATGGTTTTGAACAAAAGCAATTTAAATTTTATCGCAATTTGATTCTTATTGTCATTAAGTACCACGTTTCTGAGATAAATATAGAAAGTTTTTTACTATCTAGTATTTACCAGCATTTATGCAGTATATGAAATACAACAGGATTTATTCAGGATTTATTCAATTTTTAAATTATTTAATTTTAAATTCTAATTTTAATTGAATAATAAGTGGACAGAATTTAACATACAGAATAATATGTTTGTTGACAAAGCATATATCTACAAGAGTTATTTGCGAGGTGCATTGGTCATTGTAGTATTTTTTCCATTTTCCTTGGTCACATGTCACGGAAGAAGGTGTGCACTCAGCATTTAAAAACAGTTTGGCGGGCGAATTTCCCTTTGTGTGTGAACAAGGGCACTTTGTGCTTGAAACGCGTCGCAAGGGTGAGAGGAATAAAAGATCTTACCTGCTACTGAATCTGGGTCCGTCTCTCTCTCTGCTCGCCTGCTTGTCAGCGTGGAGGTGCGGGGAGTGTTTGCTGTGAAATATATATATATATATATATATTTATTTACTAAAATAACTAAGGTTAACATAACGTTATAGTTAGGTGTAACAAAAAAGATCTGTTTTTGTTACAAAAATCTTAGAAATTCACTGAAAAAACAAAGATTAGAGTAACGTTATAGTTAAGTGAATATGTCAGTGACAACATTAATGTTTTGACCTCAAAAACCGTAGAAATTCACCAGTTATAGTTAACAGAGTTAACTATAACATACGCCCCTGCAATGCACTGCTTATGTGCTCACATATTACATCACTCATGACATGTTCTATGACATCATTTATGACATTTCAAATGACATATTTGATTACATCAGTGATGACATCATCCGAGCTTCTGTTCTACACATTGCTCCATAAATGGTTATGGCGTGAGAGCTATGAAAGTAAGTGCAAAATAGCTCAGAATAATATGAAGCATTATTACTGCTTTCATATATACAACCCCCATAAGGTGAAGCTAGCTTGTGTTATTTGCAACATTGACCCTATACCATACACTTCCTGGGTAGCCGCGTTTATGTTGAGTATCAACCACAGGTAAAAAAAATAACATGTACTGCACATGGTGTTCAATCTGTATACAACTGTTCAGGGAAAACCAGGTTTCTCCGGATACTCAAGCCCTGTTACATAACTACTGCCCTACTACCGACACACTTCACCTGTATCAAACCCCTCAAAATCATTGAACCTACATTGAGAGATGAAGTGGATATGAGTAGAAAAGGGGGTACTGTAAACAGTGTTTACTCTATGGAGAGAGTGTACCTTCTACCTCACTGTTTGCAGACAGTGACACTCTCATGAGAAAAACACCACAGAGTATTAAAAAGTATCTACTAAGAACAGTTTACGCTCTATGCAAAACTTGTCCAAAGTGAGGCTTTTCACTTAAAATAACCATGGTCTGAAGGTGCTAACGATCATGCTACCTTCAGCCTTCATACTTTGTTGAAAACTTTACAGATAGCCAATTTTCTGAAGCAAAACAAGCACACATGCATAAGTTAGTACCAGGTGCACAAAGTCTTCTATGTTATGTAGAAATTGTCATGCCCTAAGGTAACTATCACTCACGCCCCGCCATGCACAGTTTTCTCATCAATAATTTAATTACAAATGTTGCAGGTATATTATCAATGGCGTCATAGAAGATGTCATGAGTGATGTAATATGTGGGGTAATTAGCAGTGCATGGAGAGGATGTGAGTTATAGATACCTTAGGGCACGAGTTATACTTACCAGAGCTAAGTATGACGGCTGTGTGATGGAACAACGCATGCCTCAACAGCGCATGCCTGAACCATGTGGTCTCAACTACAACTGCGTCTTTACCACGCATGCCTTTACCATGCAATTTCGTGGTAAATACATGATTGGTAAAGGGACATGAGTGGTAAAGATCACACCCCTGCCTTGAGCCATAAAATTTGGCCCTCCTGCGGTGTATTCTACCCACCCCAGCCCTATAAACTTTCCCGACCCCCCCTATCCAGAGCCTTAAAACCTGACTCCATTGCCCCAAAAAATGACTCCAACCCCAGCAACCCTGCCATGAGCCCATAAAACGGACCCTTAGCCCTGAAAACTGCCCCTTTCCCACCTTCCCTGATCCCCAAAAACTGCCCCAAGGCCTGAAAACTGCCCCTTTCCTGCCCCCTGCCCAGAGCCCTGAAACTCAGCCCCCTAAAGAGTACTCCAACCCCAGCCCCCCTCCCTGAGCCCTAAAACCAGCCCTCACTGCCTAAAACCTACCCCCACCTACCCCCAACCCAACTTACCCAGCCTTGTCCTGTTCCGTCCTTCCTGCCGCATGCCTTCCGGTTCCTCTCCCATCCGATGAGACAGCTAGAACGCCGACTGCCTTAATCACGCATATGCGTGGTTAAGGCAAGCGTTGTTCAGCTTGAGGGGAAACAGCACGCGCGCTTAAGGCCGCATTGTTTAGGCCGTTTCCCAAGTATGACTGGTAAATTTCAGTGCTTTTGTACATTTAAAACGTTAAGATGTCACTGGAATTCTCACCTAACTATAATGTTACTTTAAACTTTAGATATTTCAGTGAATCTCTCGGGTTTTTAAACATAAAGTAATATTTTGTTACCATGCGTAAAGCCGAACCCCCCGGAGGCAGCCAACCCCACGACGTGCACATCCTTTGGTTGTGTGCAGCATGGGATTGGCGGGAAGGAGTCTAACCTCCTGCAGGCAACCAACCACAAGCTGCGCATGGCCATGCGTGGCAGGGAGTTGGTCACAGAGCCTGGCCTGCAGTCAGGCCCAGTGTCCAACCCCCCCAGGCAGCTTTGGATGTGCACAAGAAGGGGTTGACCTCAGGGCTTGGCATGTGGCCAGGCCTGGTGTCCAACCCATTAGTTCAGCTCCCCTCCCCCAGCCACTTTGGGCTCCAGGGACCCCTTCCCCCAAGGTCTTTTTCCTTTTTTTTTAAAAACAGATTTTATTAGGTTATTCCAGTGAAGTCTGGGCATAAGCCCTACAAGTACCTGTAAAAAGGCATTAATGAGCAGGAATACCATCATTTCAAAAGTTTTCTCTTTAGCAAATCCTGCCAACATGCAGGAAACTCAACAAAAACAATATGCAGACAGTTCAAGATTCAAGTCACCAGTCCCAGGATATGGTCGTTGAAATACAGACAAGCCCAATGTGGAAAGAAATAAGTCTAGGGGAAAGTACCTACGTAATGACCTCAGTTAGGGGTCCGTTGATGGTAAAGGGGGGAGGTCAATCCCACGGTACGTTGCCCAGCGGGCCCAGATCTTGCGGTGTTTTTTGGGACAGCCACGTGCCGTAAATACTGTAAATTCCACACCCATACATCTATCTAGCTCCAACTTCCATTTGCCCAGGGTCGGGGGGGAGGTCCCCTTCCATAGCTGTGCAATGTCACGGTTGGCAATAGTGAGGGCTAAAAAGAGTAAATGCTGCTTGTACTTATTGCCCCCTATCTCGTCAGTGCTGTGTAAAAGAAAGAGTCGTGGATCGTATGGGAGTTCCCATGATAGTATATTGCTGAGGCATGAGGAGACCCCATGCCAGAAGGGCTGCAATGCGAAACACCCCCAAACCGTATGGAAAAATGTCCCCTCCTCCCTCTCGCATCTCAAGCATGTAGGGGATTGGATAGCGCCCATTGCCCAGAGTCTGGTTCGGGTATAATATGCGCGATGTAAATATTTGAATTGCGTGAGTCGAAACCGTGTAGATACCGCCGCGCTCCGAGGGCTGGCGATGGCCTCCGCCCAGTCGTCGTCCGTCAGGTTGGGAATGTCCTCCTGCCATGCGCATCTAGTCTTGTCGAGGGTGGTCCGGGTGTGAGTTGTCAATGTTTGATATATTTGTCTAATTTTATGTAGGCCCAGGTCCTCCATTAAGAGGCGCCCCTCAAGGGGATGGAATTCCGGGAGGGATTCCAGGGTCTGAATCAGGGGGGTCAAAGCGTGACGAAGTTGAAGATATTTATAGAACTGGGTCTTGTGCAGTTGGAAGTCGCCCTGAAGCTGCTCGAACGATTTCAATGTGGTACCCCGCATGACATCTCCCAGGGTAGAGATCCCCACCAAGTGCCACCCACGGAAACCCTGTAGGGCCGCCACAGGATGACGATACGTGCCATACCACAGGGGGGTCGTTTGGGTTAGAGTCCCGTACCATTCCATCTGTCAGACTGTAGCCCGCCAAAGCTGAATCACCACCTTACACGCCGAGGACAATGATTCAAGGGTGTTAGAGCTATAGAGGAGTTGGAGGAGAGGGGTCTTCCTCATTGCAGCATGCTTGAGTGCAAAAGCCGGGTCAGTTGGAGAGTTATACCACCATTCGTTAATTATCAGGACGTGAGAGGCAACATAATAGGCATAGACGTCTGCTGCTGCGATTCCCCCGCAGTAAGTAGACTGAGTGCAAGTGTGAAGAGCCACTCTGATCGCACCCCCATTCCAGAGAAATTAATTAAGTATAGCATTCACTTGTGCTAACCAGGATCGTGGAATCTTGTAAGGGAAGTTTTGCAATTTGTAGAGAATTCTGGGCAACGAGACCATCTTAAAGATGGCTGACCGGCCATACAGCGATAGTGGGAGGGAAGACCATATGGTTGTTTCATTAGTGAGACTAGCTACCAGTGGGCTAATATTTTTGGCCCATGAAACCCTAGGACAGGGCGATATGAAGATTCCCAGATATTTGAAGCCTTCTGTCGCATGCATCAGCTGTGTCGCCCAGGTACCTCGGCCTTGGTTGCCGCATACTGGGAAAAGCACGGATTTGGAGGGTTTAGTGTGTAGACCAGTAGTTTCCCGAATACTCAAAGGATTTGCAGGATACGCGGTCCCGAGAACCACGGGTCTGTCAGAAAGAAGAGGACATTGTCCGCGTAGAGTGCGATGCGGTCGGAGTGCGATAGGGACCATTCGAACCCTCAGAACACTGGGTCGCCACGAACCCAGGCGGCTATGGGTTCCACCGCTAGGGCGAACAGCAGCGGGGATAGCGGACAGCCCTGCCTTAAGCCTCTATGGATATGGAAGCGATCAGAGTGATGTCCAGCTATGCGAACTGAGGCCGTGAGATTAGTGTAGAGTAGCATGACATATGCTATAAAGCGAGGGCCGAAATTTACCGCCTCAAGTAATTGAAACATATAGACCCAGCTGAGCGAATCAAAAGCTTTATCTATGTCCGCCAATAGGAGGGCTGCGGGGCGCCCCAAAGTAGGGGCCATCGCTATGGCATTATGTACTCTCCTTATGTTGTGGTGGGTAGCCCTATGGGGCATGAAGCCCGATTGATCTGGGTGGATTAAATCCATAACACACGTCCGGAGGCGGTCCGCTAGGACCTTCCCCAGCAGTTTAGGTTCAAAATTAATGAGGGAAATGGGGCGGTACGATGATGGGTCTTCCGGGGGTGTCCTGGCTTGAGAAATAAAACTATCTCTGCATGTCGCCAGTCCCTGGGTAATATACCCTGTTCATGTGCGTCATGCATGGCGGCAAGTAGGTGGGGGCCTAATACGTGCATGTGGGGCCGTAAGAACTTCATAGGGAACCCGTTGGGTCCGGGGGCCCGCCCCAGACGGATGGCATGCAGAGCCGCGGTCAGCTCGTCCAAAGTAATGTGAGCTTCGAGTTGGTCACGCACGTGTTCTGAGAGTCGGCGTGGTGGTATGTCTTTAAGAAAGTCCGCTATTTGGCCATCCGATAGCTGCTCGCGACGCGCATACAAGGAGGAAAAATGCCGGGAGATTTCCCGGGCCACCTGCTCAGGCGAGGAGCATAGGCCCCCATCGGCATCTCATATGGTAGGCACTATAGCGGGGGATTTGTCAGCTTGGCATAGCCTGTGGAGCATTTTACTCGACTTATCGCCCCACTGATATATTCGGTGTTGCGATGCTTCCCAGATCTCTTTGGCTTCCCCCATTAGATATTGTTGTATTTCTTGTTGCGTTTGCAGTAAATTGCGCCGGAAAAGCGGGCTAGGGGCTAGGGTGAGTTGCGTCGTCAGAGATGCCTGTCTTGCCTCAAGGTCCGCCAATTGTGCTCGTTGTGTGCGTTTCTCTTGGGTGCGATAGCTGATTTCAACGCCACGCAGGGTGGGTTTCAGGGCCTCCCAGAGGAAGCACTGGGATGGTGCAGAGGCAGTATTTGTGTCTAGGTACTCGTCAATTGCCTTGTGGAGCATGAGGTCTTTTTCCTTTTAAAAGATTAGGAAGCATGTGGCCCTTCCTGAGCCACTTTGGGGACACCTTCCCCTGGGGCCTTTATGGAGGGGTGTAAAATCTCCCCCCTGAGTCTTATTAGACCCTGGGGACCCCATCCCTCGGGACCACATGAAAATAAAAATAGAGGGATATGTGGCCGCCTCCCTATGCCTTATTAGGCGCCGGGGTCCCCATCCCCTGGGACCAATTGCAATAGTAAAGGGGACGGGGACCACGCGCCCTCATCCCAAAGCCTTATTAGGTCACAGAGACCCCATTCCCTAGGGCGTATTGCTATTATAAAGGAGAGTGGGGTACACAGCCCCACTCCCTAAGCCTATTTTAGCCCCCCCAGGGCCTCTCTTAATTATTGATGAGTGCCCCAGTGCTCATCTGGGAGACCCACCAAGCAGCATGTTAGGTGTCCACGGGGGAGCCTCAGGGTCCCTGCGGACCCAGCTGGCTCCCCACATGGTGCAGGAGCTGACATTGCCCCTGCCCTGAGGGATCAGCTACTTATGCTTGCTCCCATTGGGCGGAAGCACGTTTAATCTCCTGCCGGCTGGGAGCAGACTTGCCCTCACTTCTTGCACTCCTGCAGACAGGGAAGGCATGTTTACTCCTGCCTAGTAGGAGATTTTAAAAGGCTTTCCTGCCTGCAATGGTGCAGGCAGGGAAACTACTGTGTCCTGGGGTGGGCTTCCCGAGACACAGTAACTGAGCTGGCGCAGGGAATGGAGTTCCCGGGGCCTTTGGATGTTCTGGGGAGGAGTGTTGTGCAGCCCCCTCACTTCTAAATTATGTTTGGCCCTGAGGGATGGGGTCCGAACATAACCCCATCCTATGTGGCCCCCTCCCCATTTTTGTTGAGTTCGGCCCTAGAGGCTGGGGTCCCTGGGATCTTTTTACGCCCGGGAGGGGGGCTGCATGAAAATGGCCACAGGGAATGGGGTCCCTGGGGTCTAATACGGCTCTTTTAATCTGCATTTTGGCCCTGGGACATGGGCTCACAAAGGCTTGGGGAAGGGGGTCACACAGCCCCTCCCCAAATAAAACAGTTTGCACCCCCGCTGGGTCATGCGCCACCATGTTTTTTTTTATAAGAAGCATGGGAGCCCACCCTTTCTTTTTAGGGTCGAACTTGCAAGAGCATGAACTAGCGCATGCAACTCTCTTGCGAGACACTTGTATACAGATTAGTGTTTGGAACATCCCATTGATTGCCATTTGTTGGCTAGCGTGGTACTCTTCTTTACAGCCTTACAATTCATCAAGGCAGGCCTAGCATCATCTCCGTTGCTCTCTGTGGAGCAGGGACCAAGCACTGATTGATTCAACTTAATCAGTGCCCACCCGCTGCTCTCTGTGGGACTGAGGTACCATTTTGTTCTGTTTAACTTTTAGTGCCCTTCAAACAGAAGGCGTGTGACTGGTAAAAACTTGCCCTGCAGGATAAACAAAATTGTAAAGAACTATTTTCTATAGTTAGCTTTCTTTTATTTTGCCAAGTCTTCTTTTCTCATTGGACACTCATATTTTCTTTTGTTTTGATTGTGGGCGCTGTTCTCAAAAGATGAGGATATTGTTATTGCAAAGCGCCAATGTTTCTTTTTTTCTCATTGGACACTCATGTTTTCTTTTGTTTTGATTGTGGGCGCTGTTCTCAAAAGATGAGGATATTGTAATTGCAAAGCGCCAATGTTTCTTTCTTATGTGTAATTTTTAAAATGATGCTTTAACACATAGGGCCTGATTTTGACGTCGGTCGGAAAGCCTCCAACGGCAGGTCGGAGGCTTTCCGACCGACATCAACGGTTTCAATTCTGACCGCCTAATTTCAGTCTAGGCGGTCGGAATTGAAATCGGCTGGTCATCCCGGCTGGCTTTCGATGGACTAGGAGCCCATCAGCCAGTCGAAACCGGCACGTAATCCCTATAGGACCAATTTTCCACCGTCTGGATTACAATGTCGATTTCCGACAGGCTTTCCATATCGGGCTTTCTGACATGGAAAGCCTGTCGGGAAGCATCTTTGAGGGCCCTTAGCACGGCCCCCATTCCTCCATGGCCTTCAGTTGAGGGGCCCCCCTGTTAATCCCTGCACTGTGTGGCAGTCACCTTGAGGTGCCTGCCATGCGGTACAGGGATTGACAGAATCTCCCATTTCTCTATTGGAGCTTCTGCTACGGCCGGTTTATGGCCGCAGCACAAGCTCCCATAGAGAAATGGGAGTATGCAACCGTACCATGTGTGGTCGCATTGTAATACTGTGGTCGGGACCGCTGACCGGAGGTCGGTCGGTCCCAAATCCACGATAATGTCGTTCGGAGGCAACTCCCATCAACATCATAATCAGGGCCATAATCCTGAAGTACACTTCAATCCATCCCACTCGATCCAGCCCACTCCAGTTCATGCCAATCCACCCCAACACACCCCACACTAATCCACCACACTCAATCCAATCCACCCCAGACCAATCCAATCCAACCCTCTCCAATACATACCACTCACCCCAATCCAATCTGCCGATCCACTACACTCTAATCCTCCCAACCCACCCCACTCCAGTCTTCACCAATCCAAACACCTCACTGCAATTCACACCACTCCAATCCAAAACAATCTGCACCACTCCAATCCAAAACATGCCCCACTCTAATCTTCCGCACTCCAATCTGCCCCACTCCAATCCAAAACAATCTGCCCTACTTCAATCCAAAACAATCTGCCCCACTCCAAAACAATATGCCCCACTCCAATCTGTCCCACTCCATTCCAAAACAATCTGCCCCACTCCAATCTGCCTCACTCCAATCTAAAAGAGTCTGCCCCGCTCCAATCTGCCCCCCTCAATCCAAAACAATCTGCCCCACTTCAATCCAAAACAATCTGCCCCACTCCAATCCAAAATAATCTGTCCCACTCCAGTCCAAAACAATCTGCCCCACTCCAATCTGCCCCACTCCAATCATAAACAATCTGCCCCACTCCAATCAAAATCAATATGCCCCCTCCGAACCAAAACAATCTGCCCCACTCCATTCCAAAACAATCTGCCCACTCCAATATGCCCCACTCCAATCCAAAACAATCCTCCCCACTCCAATCTGCCCCACTCCAATCCAAAACAATCTGCTCACTCCAATCTACCTCACTCCAATCTGCCCCACTCCAATCCACCACAACCCACACCACTCCAATCCACCCCACACCAATTAAAATCTAGACCAATCCAATCTACCCGACTCCAATCCTATCCACCTCACCCCAATCCAAACCACCGACTCCCTTCCCAATCCAATCCACCCCACTCCAATCCACCCCACCACAACCCACCCCACTCCAATCCAAAACAATCTGCTCCACTCCAATCTGCACCACACCAATCTGCCCCATCCCAAACCAAAACAATCTGCCCCACTTCAACCCACCCCACTTCAATCTGCCCCACCTCAATCCAAAATAATCCACCCCACTCCAATCCACAACAATCTGACCACTCCAATCCGCCCACTCCAATCTGCCCCATTCAAATCTAATACAATCTGCCCCACTCCAAAGCGCTTTACTCCAATCTGCCCTACTCTAATCCACCCCACTCCAATTTACCCCACTTCAATCCAGTCCACCTCAACCCAATCCACCCACTCCATCCCAATTCACCCCACTCCAATCCATCACAATCCACCACACCACACCCCACACCAATCCAATCCACCCCAATCCAGCCCAATCCAGTCTACTCAACTCCAATCCTATCCACCTCTCCCCAATCCAATACACCCCAACCCAACCCACTCCACCCCAATCCAATTCACTATAATCCACCCCACTACAATCCAAAACAATCGGCCCCACTCCAATCTGCCCAACACCAATCTGCCCCACTGTAATCCAAAGCAATCTGCCACACTCCAATCCAAAACAATCTGCCCCACTCCAATCCAAAACAATCTGTCCCACTCCAATCTGTCCCACTCCAATCCAAACCAATCTGCCCCACTTCAATCTGCCCCACTGCAATCCAAAACAATCCACCCCACTCCTATCCGCCACACTTCAATCCACCCCACTCCAGTCCAATCCACCTCACCCCAATCCAATCCACACAACTCTATCACCCCAATCCACCCCACTCCAATCCAATGCACCCCAATCCAGCCAAATTCAATCTGCCCTACTCCAATCCACCCACCCCACCCAACCCCACTCCACTCCTATCCACCCCAATCCAATTCACCTCAATCCAATCCACCCCACCCAAATCCAGTTCACCCTACTCCCAATCCAATCCAACGCACCACACTGCAATCATATCTACTCCACTTCAATCCACCCTATACCAAACCAATCCACCCCACTCCAATTCACCCCACTCCATTCTACCCCACTCCATTCCACCTCACCACACTCCATTCCACCCCACTCCAATCCACCCCATCCCACTTCATTCTACCCCATCCCATTTCAATCTACCCCACTCCAGTCCACCCCATGCTACGCCAATCCAATCCATCCTACCCCATTTTGTTCCACCCCACTCCAATATAATCCACCCCATCCAGTCCACCCCACTCCAACCCCACTCCACTGCAGTCCAATCCACCCCACTCTACTCCAATCCACCCCACTCTACCCCAATCCAATCCACCCCACCCCAGTTCAGTCCACCCCATTCAATCCAATCCATCCAGACCACCACACTCCAATCAAGGCCACTCCAATCAAATCCACCCCACTCCAGTCCAATCAACCCCATCCCTATCCACCCAACTCCAATCTAATCCACCCAACTCCAATCCAATCCACCCCCTCCAGTCCAGTCCAATCCACACCTTCCACTCTACTCTAATTCACCCCACACCAAACCACCCCACCCCACTCCAATCCACTACACCTCACCCCATTTCCATCCACCACACTCCAATCCAATCCACCCCATCCAGTCCACCCACTCCAATCCACCCCACTCCACTAAATCCAACCCACTATACCCCAGTCCAATCCACTCCAATCTACTCCAGTCCAATCCACCCTACTACCTCAATCCACTCCAACCCACTTCACCCTATTCAACCCACTCCACTCCACGACACTGCACCCTATGACACTCCAAGCTACTGAACCACTGAACTCTACTACCCTCTACTCAACTGTACGACACTCTACTCCCCCTATTCCACTCTATGAACCTCTACTCCAACAAATCCAGTCTACGACACTCTACTCCCCCACTTCACTTTAGGACACTCCATGCCACTAACTTTAATCCATGCTGAACAGCAGCCACACTGATGTACAACATGGCAAAACCACATTGTCAAAGCCAATAGCTCTTGTATAGGCGAGACCTATTGGCTTTGTTAGTGCCTGTTTAATTTTGTTGTGGGTTTGCAGACCCCACCGCCAGGCCTAGGGGGTCACGGTATTCCTACCCTGCCTCTTTTTCATGCTGTTTTTAGGACTCAAGACTGAGTCCGGAATCCTAGGATGGCTGCCGCCACATAGTTGTTGATGTGATGACAGCTAATCAGATCTCCCCAAGAGATCTGTCAGGTCCGCAGATCCTCCGCAATGTAATATATAGAACGTTTTTGAGCATTAATTGCTCAAAAACTACTGAATGGATTCACACCAAATCAGAAAAAGAACTCTTTCTGGACCAAGATCTAGCTTTCTGCCAAATATGGTGTAAATCCATTCAGCCGTTTGGGCGGTAGCTGTGTCTAAAGATCCTATGGAAATGGATAAAACTTGTTTTGGGACTCCGCCTTTTTCTCAGCCCCCGCTTGACGGATCTCCCTGAAACTTTCCAAGACATATCTGAGGTGGAAGAGCTTTTTTGGGGGGAAATTTTGTGATGATTCGCCACGTGGCACCAAAGTCATTGGGAAAACGAAAAATGCTTCTCCTATGGAAACGTGGTCCTAACCATAATTACCCAGTGGTGACCGCCACTGGGTAATATATATATATGTATATTATCTACTGGCGGTCGCCAGTAGATAGTTATAGTTAGGACCTATTTTCCATAGGAAATCCGCAACATTCTATTTGAAATAACGTTGGTGCCGGTTGACGAATCTTCGCGAAAGTTTCCAACTTGTTGGGGTGTTCCGGTCCGCTCATATCCTGAAAGTCTCTTGGTGATTCGTCAAGCGGGGGCCGAGAAAAAAGGGGGGTCCCAAAACGTGTTTTCCCCATTCATTTTTCCATAGGAACCTTTAGTCGCAGCTACAGCCCGAACTGCTGAACGGAATTACACCAAATTTGGCAAAGAGGTAGCCCTTGGTTCAGTGTTGTGCCTTTTGCTTAAATGGTGTAAATCCGTTCAGTAGTTCCTGAGAAAATCAAAAGTAAAATCACATATATATCTGGGCGGAGCCTAACCACACATGTCATCGTGAGATCTGATTGGCTGTCAGCACTTCATCCTGGAATTGCTGGCAGCCATCTTGAGACCAATATAAATGATAGTACCCCATTGAAATGCATTGTAGTGACTCAAAGATTTTGAGGGTTACCAAAAGGAGAACTATAAAGGGTGATAACAGACTTTAGTTACATTAAAATTCATTTGTTGATGGTACCATACTAATTTCATGAATTGTGGTGTGTTCTAAGGTGATTTTACCCTGTGAAAAACCTTCTGCTGGGATATCATGAATCATGTTTGAGAGAAAACTATTTTCACATGCTTGTCCCATAGAGTTTTGGAAGGTGCTCCAGAAGCTAAAATGAGAGCATATTTTCTGTAAATTCACATTATCTTTCTCAGTCATGTGAGAATGAAGTCTTACATTCTCAGTAAAACATGTACATCCAACAAGGGCAGAGACTGTCAGTTGATTCCTTTGTGTTCTACTGCAGCTTCCCAGAGTGTTCTAAAGAACAACTAGAGGGCTAACTGCCTTACTTATGACAAAAGTATGGCACACCTGAAGCCATTTTGATTGGAATAAACTGGTAACACTTAAAACATTTAATTTAAAAAGGAACAACATGATGGGGTTCATATTGTCATAGAAATTATGGTTAGTGCTGTAGAAAGAAAAATTAGGACATGTTTCAAGTGTGATCTCAAATATCTTCCTGTTATATTTCAACAGGAGCAGCCTGCCAGTTGATGCCTTTGTGTTCTACTGCAGCTTCCCAGAGTGTTCTAAAGAACAACTAGAGCGCTAACAGCCTTACTTATGACAAAAGTATGGCACACCTGAAGCCATCTTGATTGGAATAAACCGGTAACACTTAAAACATTTAATTTAAAAAGGAACAAAATGAGGGGGTTCTTTTTGAAATAGAAATTATGGTTAGTGCTGCAGAAAGAAAAATTAGGGCATGTTTTAAGTGAGATCTCAAATCCTCTTCTATTTCATTAGAGAATTCTGACATGCAGACTGAAACAATCACTTTCAATACCAGCAGCAGACTTCCAGTTAACTCCCTGGTGAGCAGTAGCTTTACTACAGTGATCTAATGAGCAACTAGAGTGCTAACATTCTGAATTTATGGCAAATGTGAGACACATCTGAATGCCTTCTTGATGGAATCAAAGTAAAAACTGAAAGCATTTCCTACTGAGGAGACTGCAGTAAATGAGGAAATTAGGAAACTTCATAACAAAGAAGTCTTCCAAGATAGCCACCATTGAAAAAGAGCCCAAATGTAGCACAAATATTACCCAGATGTAGCCCACATATAGCCCAATGACAAAAGTGTGCAAAACACTTTTTATTTTTAGTTTTTGCAGTTTTATGTAGTGCAGACTGGTCGGGTATTGGAGCGTTGCATCTTAAAACATGACCCCTACACTACAAAAACACCACTGCACTACCCTAAACCCTAAAACACTACCCCCAGCACGACCCCTACACTACACAAGCACCACTTCACTATCCTAAACCCTAAAACACTACCCCCAGCATGACCCCCTACACTACACAAACACCACTGCACTACCCTAAACCCTAAAACACTACACCCAGCACGACCCCTACACTAACCAAACACCACTGCACTAACCTAAATCCTAAAACACTACCCCCAGCACGACCCCCTACACTACCCAAACACCACTGCACTACCCTAAAACATGACCCCTACACTACACTAACACCACTGCACTACCCTAAACCCTAAAACACTACCCCCAGCACGACCCCTACACTACACAAGCACCACTGCACTACCCTAAACCCTAAAACACTACCCCTAGCACGACCCCCTACACTACACAAACACCACTGCACACTATCCCCAGCACGACCCCCTACACTACCCAAACACCACTGCACTAACCTAAATCCTAAAACACTACCCCCAGCACGACCCCTACACTACCCAAACACCACTGCACTACCCTAAAACATGACCCCTACACTACACAAACACCACTGCACTACCCTAAACCCTAAAACACTACCCCCAGCACGACCCCTACACTACACAAGCACCACTGCACTACCCTAAACCCTAAAACACTACCCCCAGCACGACCCCTACACTGCCCGAACACCACTGCACTGTCCTAAACCCTGAAACACCAGCCCCTGTACAACCCCCTACACTGCCCGAACACCACTGCACTGCCCTAAACCCTGAAACACCACCCCTAGCACGACCCCCTACACTGCCCGAACACCACTGCACTGCCCTAAACCCTGAAACACCACCCCCTTCACGACCCCCTACACTGCCCGAACACCACTGCACTGCCCTAAACCCTGAAACACCACCCCCAGCACGACCCCCTACACTGCCCGAACACCACTGCACTGCCCTAAACCCTGAAACACTACCCCCAGCAAGGCCCCTACACTGCCCGAACACCACTGCACTGCCCTAAACCCTGAAACATCACCCCCAGCAAGACCCCTACACTGCCCGAACACCACTGCCCTAAACCCTGAAACACCACCCCCAGCACGACCCCCTACACTGCCCGAACACCACTGCACTGCCCTACACCCTGAAACACCACCCCCAGCACGACCCCCTACACTGCCAGAACACCACTGCTCTGCCCAAAACCCTGAAACACCAGCCCCAGCACGACCCCTACACTGCCCGAACACCACTGCACTGTCCTAAACCTTGAAACACCAGCCCCAGCACGACCCCTACACTGCCCGAACACCACTGCACTGCCCTAAACCCTAAAACACTACCCCCAGCACGACCCCCTACACTGCCCGAGCACCACTGCACTGCCCTACGCCCTGAAACACCAGCCCCAGCACGACCCCTACACTGCCCGAACACCACTGCACTGCCCTAAACCCTGAAACACCAGCCCCAGCACGACCGCCTACACTGCCCGAACACCACTGCACTGCCCTAAATCCTGAAACACCAGACCCAGCACGACCCCCTACACTGCCCGAACACCACTGCACTGCCCTAAACCGTGAAACACCAGCCTCAGCATGACCCCCTACACTGCCCGAACACCACTGCACTGCCCTAAACTCTGAAACACCACCCCCAGCACGACCCCTACACTGCCCGAACACCACTGCACTGCCCTAAACCCTGAAACACCACCCTGCACGACCCCCTACACTGCCCGAACACTACTGCACTGCCCTAAACCCTGAAACACCATCCCCAGCACGACCCACTACACTGCACGAACACCAGTGCACTGCCCTAAACCCTGAAACACTACCCCCAGCAAGACCCCCTACACTGCCCGAACACCACTGCACTGCCCTAAACCCTGAAACATCACCACCAGCAAGACGTCCTACACTGCCCGAACACCACTGCCCTAAACCCTGAAACACCACACCCAGCACGACCCCTACACTGCCCGAACACCACTGCACTGCCCTAAACCCTGAAACACCAGCCCCAGCACAGCCCCGTACACTGCCCGAACACCACTGCACTGCCCTAAACCCTGAAACACCAGCCCCAGCACGACCGCCTACACTGCCCGAAACCACTGCACTGCCCTAAACCTTGAAACACCAGCCCCAGCACGACCCCCTACACTGCCCGAACACCACTGCACTGCCCTAAACCCTCAAACACCAGCCCCAGCACGACCCCCTATACTACCCGAACACCACTGCACTGCTCTAAACCCTGAAACACCACCCCCAGCAAGACCCCCTACACTGCCCAAACACCACTGCACTAACCCCTGAAACACCACCCCCAGCAAGACCACCTACACTGGCCGAACACCACTGCACTGCCCTAAACCCTGAAACACCACCCCCTGCACGACCCCCTACACTGCCGGAACACCACTGCACTGCCCTAAACCCTGAAACACCACCCCCAGCACGACCCCATACACTGCCCAAACACCACTGCACTAAACCCTGAAACACCACCCCAGGAAGACCACCTACACTGGCCGAACACCACTGCACTGCCCTAAACCCTGAAACACCACCCTTGCACGACCCCCTACACTGCCCAAACACCACTGCACTGCCCTAAACCCTGAAACACCACCCCCTGCACGACCCCCTACACTGCCCGAACACCACTGCACTGCCCTAAACCCTGAAACACCACCCCTCAGCACGACACCCTACACTGCCCGAACACAACTGCACTGCCCTAAACCCTGAAACACCACCCCCAGCACGACCCCTCCACTGCCCAAACACCACTGCACTGCCCTAAACCCTGAAACACCACCCCTGCACGACCCCTACACTGCCAGAACACCACTGCACTGCCCTAAACCCTGAAACACCACCCCCAGCACGACCCCCTACACTGCCCGAACACCACTGCACTGTCCTAAACCTTGAAACACCAGCCCCAGCACGACCCCCTACACTGCCCGAACACCACTGCACTGCCCTAAACCCTAAAACACTACCCCCAGCACGACCCCTACACTGCCCGAGCACCACTGCACTGCCCTAAACCCTGAAACACCAGCCCCAGCACGACCCCTACACTGCCCGAACACCACTGCACTGCCCTAAACCCTGAAACACCAGCCCCAGCACGACCGCCTACACTGCCCGAACACCACTGCACTGCCCTAAATCCTGAAACACCAGACCCAGCACGACCCCTACACTGCCCGAACACCACTGCACTGCCCTAAACCGTGAAACACCAGCCTCAGCATGACCCCTACACTGCCCGAACACCACTGCACTGCCCTAAACTCTGAAACACCACCCCAGCACGACCCCTACACTGCCCGAACACCACTGCACTGCCCTAAACCCTGAAACACCACCCCTGCACGACCCCTACACTGCCCGAACACTACTGCACTGCCCTAAACCCTGAAACACCATCCCCAGCACGACCCACTACACTGCACGAACACCAGTGCACTGCCCTAAACCCTGAAACACTACCCCCAGCAAGACCCCTACACTGCCCGAACACCACTGCACTGCCCTAAACCCTGAAACATCACCACCAGCAAGACGTCCTACACTGCCCGAACACCACTGCCCTAAACCCTGAAACACCACACCCAGCACGACCCCTACACTGCCCGAACACCACTGCACTGCCCTAAACCCTGAAACACCAGCCCCAGCACAACCCCGTACACTGCCCGAACACCACTGCACTGCCCTAAACCCTGAAACACCAGCCCCAGCACGACCGCCTACACTGCCCGAAAACCACTGCACTGCCCTAAACCTTGAAACACCAGCCCCAGCACGACCCCCTACACTGCCCGAACACCACTGCACTGCCCTAAACCCTCAAACACCAGCCCCAGCACGACCCCCTATACTACCCGAACACCACTGCACTGCTCTAAACCCTGAAACACCACCCCCAGCAAGACCCCTACACTGCCCAAACACCACTGCACTAACCCCTGAAACACCACCCCCAGCAAGACCACCTACACTGGCCGAACACCACTGCACTGCCCTAAACCCTGAAACACCACCCCTGCACGACCCCTACACTGCCGGAACACCACTGCACTGCCCTAAACCCTGAAACACCACCCCCAGCACGACCCCATACACTGCCCAAACACCACTGCACTAAACCCTGAAACACCACCCCAGGAAGACCACCTACACTGGCCGAACACCACTGCACTGCCCTAAACCCTGAAACACCACCCTTGCACGACCCCTACACTGCCCAAACACCACTGCACTGCCCTAAACCCTGAAACACCACCCCTGCACGACCCCTACACTGCCCGAACACCACTGCACTGCCCTAAACCCTGAAACACCACCCCTCAGCACGACACCCTACACTGCCCGAACACAACTGCACTGCCCTAAACCCTGAAACACCACCCCCAGCACGACCCCCTCCACTGCCCAAACACCACTGCACTGCCCTAAACCCTGAAACACCACCCCCCTGCACGACCCCCTACACTGCCAGAACACCACTGCACTGCCCTAAACCCTGAAACACCACCCCCAGCACGACCCCCTACACTGCCCGAACACCACTGCACTGCCCTAAACCCTGAAACATCACCCCCAGGAAGACCCCTACACTGCCTGAACACCACTGCCCTAAAGCCTGAAACACCACCCCAGCAAGACCCGCTACACTGCCCGAACACCACTGCACTGCCCTAAACCCTGAAACACCACCTCCAGCACAACCCCTACACTGCCTGAACACCATTGCTCTGCCCTAAACCCTGAAACACTAGCCCCAGCACGACCCCTAAACTGCCCGAACACCACTGCACTGCCCTAGACTCTGAAACACCAGCCCCAGCAAGACCCCTACACTGCCCGAACACCACTGCCCTGCCCTAAACCCTGAAACACCAGCCCCAGCATGACCCCCTACACTGCCCGAACACCACTGCACTGCCCTAAACCCTGAAACACCAGCCCCAGCACCACCACCTACACTGCCCGAACACCACTGCACTGCCCTAAACCCTGAAACACCAGCCCCAGCACAAACCCCTACACTGCCCGAACACCACTGCACTGCCCTAAACCCTGAAACACCACCCCCAGCACGACCCACTACACTGCCCGAACACCACTGTACTGCCCTAAACCCTGAAACACCAGCCCCAGCATGACCCCTACACTGCCCAAACACCACTGCACTGCCCTAAACCCTGAAACACCACCCCTGCATGACCCCCTACAATGCCCGAACACCACTGCACTGCCCTAAACCCTGAAACACCACCCTCTGTACCACCCCCTACACTGCCCGAACACCACTGCACTGCCCTAAACCCTGAAACACCACCCCTGCACTGCCCCTACACTGCCCGAACACCACTGCACTGCCCTAAACCCTGAAACACCACCCCAGCACGACCCCCTTTACTGCTCGAACACCACTGCACTGCCCCAAACCCTGAAACACCACCCCCAGCATGACCCCCTACACTGCCCGAACACCACTGCCCTAAACCCTGAAACACCACCCCCTGCACGACCCCTACACTGCCCGAACACCACTGCGCTGCCCTAAACCCCGAAACACCACCCCTGCATGACCCCTACACTGCCCGAACACCACTGCACTGCCCTAAACCCTAAAACACCACCCCCAGCACAACCCCCTACACTGCCCGAACACCACTGCACTGCCCTAAACCCTAGAACACTACCCCCAGCATGACCCCCTACACTACCCGAACACCACTGCACTACCCTAAACCCTAAAAAACTACCCCCAGCACGAACCCCTACACTACCCAAACACCACTGCACTACCCTAAATCACTACCCCCAGCACCACCCCCTACACTACCCAAACACCACTGCACTACCCTAAACCCTAAAACACTACCACCAGCATGACCCCTACACTACCCAAACACCACTGCACTACCCACCCTAAACCCTAAAACACTCCCCCAGCACGACTCCCTATACTACCCAAACACCACTGCACTACCCTAAACCCTAATTCTACCCCCAGCATGACCCCCTACACTACACAAACACCACTGCACTACCCTAAACCCTGAAACACTACCCCCAGCACGACCCTCTTCACTACCTAAACACAACTGCACAATTTGTTACAGGCGTTGCAACGCAGGCCTGTGGTGCTTACTGGAAGTACCTGGTGGGCTAGTTGGGCCCCAGGGACCCTCAGGATTCAAGGTGACCTAATCCCCCAACTTAAAACGCTCCACGGGGAGCGTTTGCACAGTGGTGAAGGGAGGGGCGGGGCCTCAGGTGACATGTGCGCAAACACGCCCTGTGGTGCGTTTTAAGTTGGGGAATTAATTCCTTTGAATCCTGAGGGACCCTGGGAGCCAACTAGCCCACCAGGTACCTTCAGTAAGCACAACAGAGTTGCGTTGCAGAAAGGTGAAAAAAGGTGCGTGGCCTCGGAACGCCTCTCTGCAACTCAGCTCTGTGGTCCTAACTGTAGGTACCTGGGGGCTAGTTGGGCCCCAGGGACCCTCAGAATTCAAGGGGACTTAATCCCGCAACTTAAAACGTGCCACGGGCACGTTTGCACACATGTCACCTCAGGCCCCCTCCCTTCACCACTGTGCAAACGTGCCCTGTAGCGCGTTTTATGAGGTAGTTTTAATCCCCTGCCCTATTATGTACTAGGGACTTGCAGAGGAGGTCATGCTAATCACAGGGGTACCCCAACGCATAGTGTTCCCTAGTGTATGTAGGTGTTTTCACTGTATTCCAAGTGTCTTTTAGCATAGCACTGGCTCTGGTTAGTCAGTGTCAGTTACCACCAGTACCCGTCTGAAAAAGTTGTGGGCACAGGATGATTTTGCAACAAGGCCTCTTTCTGCTCCTCTGTTGGTTCTTTCTGCACATGTCTTGCTTCTTCCTGCACTTTTCTTCGTCTTTGTGGACTTCTGTTGCTTCTTTCTGAATTTCGTTTGCTTCTTTCTGTGCGTTTTTCTTCTTTCTTCACATGTCCTACCTCTGTAGGCATAGTTAGAAACTAGCATTTAAAAACCTTTGAAATTCACTTAAAAATCATAGGTTTCAGGCACGTTATAGTTAGAAATTAGCATTTAAAAAACCTTTGAAATTCACTGAAAAAACCATAGGTTTCAGACACGTTATAGTTAGAAATTAGCATTTAAAAACCTTTGAAATTCACTGAAAAAACCATAGGTTTTAGGGACAGTTATAGTTAGTTGGACATTTCACTCGTACAAAACCATAGAAATTCCCTGTTATAGTTAGTTCAGCTAACTATAACTCATGCCCCGCAATGCACTGCTGATGACGTCACATATTACATCACTCATGACATGGTCAGTGACATCACTGATGACATCTCAAATGACATCACTGATGACATCATCCATGTGATAATTTCATGCATCTTCTCACACCCTAATATAACTTTTGATACACCCACTCTAAATTACAGACTGCCATTCTCAAAACCATAGACACTCCAACACCAAAAACTACATACCCACTCACTGATTCTTAGGTCTACACACACATCCACTCACTCACCCGTACAGTCACTCATACTTACAGTCACTCAGTACAGGACTATCATATGCACTCATATGAGTATATAAACACTCACACACCGCCACTCATCCATAGAGGTACTCACACACCTAGTCAGTCATGCAAAAAATTAATCACACACCCATTTACTCACCTATACAGTTATACACACACCAGCTCACTTGCTCATACAAATACTAGCACATTCTTACGCTCTTATACAATAACTGATACAAGCACACATGCATCCATACAGCCACTCTCACTATCACACACTCTCACTTATAGCCATTTAAATACTCTAACACACATATATACTGCCTTTTACATTTGTAGTTACTCGCACATGTACCACTGAGATATACATTCACTCACTAACACACCCATACACACACTCACCCACCCAAGCAGTCCATCACAGATGCACTCTTGAAATTATGCACCCAGTGAATCACCCACTCACACATTTATGTACAGAGTCACACACACCCCACCCACACATACACTCAGGCAGCCATACAGATACTCAGAGAACCAATCAATAACCCATATAGACACTCATGTAGCTATTCGCAAATCCATGCATCCACTTACACACCAACAAACAGACGGATACAGACATTCACACAGTTTAGTCACTAACCCATGCATTCAGTAAGATACGTTTAATCACTCACTTGTAGAGTCAGTCACTCACGTACTAAATCATCCATTCAGACAGTTATACACCCACTCATTCTTCAATACGCCTTTCCCTATATATATTAAACATATTTAATTTTACAGAAACACACAGTCACTGGATGATGTCATCAGTGATGTCATTTGAGATGTCATCAGTGATGTCATCAGAGAATTCACTGACCATGTCATGAGTGATGTCATATGTGACGTCATCAGCAGTGCATTGCGGGGCGCGAGTTATAGTTAGCTGAACTAACTATAACGGGGAATTTCTCTGGCTTTGTACGAGTGAAATGTCCAACTAACTATAACTTTCCCTTAAACCTATGGTTTTTTCAGTGAATATATATATATATATATATATATATATATATATATATATATATATGTATATATATATATATATACACATACGCATATATTATAAATGTATATATATATACATATATTATAAATATATATATATGTATGCACATACACATACATTATACATGTATATATATACATATATTATAAATATATATATATTTAGTATAACTCATTAGTAATACACAAAGTATACTAATTTAACTTTTGTAGTACCTTAGTATGTATGTTTAACACTCAGAAACTTTTACAAAACACTCATAATCAATTGATGATGTCATCAGTGATGTCACTGACCATGTCATGAGTGATGTAATATGTGAGGTCATAAGCAGTTCATTGCAGGGGCGCAAGTTAGAGTTAGCTCAGGTAACTATAACTGCTGAATTTCTATGGTCTTGTATGAATGAAATGTGAACCTAACTATAACGTCCCTGTAAACTTTGTTTTTTTCAGTGTATTTTAATGGTTTAAAATGCAGTGGGGGGTTGTCCGCAGAGCCTGCTCTGCAGCCAGGCCCTGTAACCAACCCCCACATGTTTGCAACCCTACGCTATAATGGAAAAACAAGCAGTAGCAACTCATAAAAGTTGGGAAAAAGTAGTGAAAACTATGAGAAAGCAATGATAAGGGAGAGACAAATTAGGGAAATAGCAAGGTAAAAGCACTGGAAATGAGGGACAATAAGGAGAGGGTACACAAAATATGGAGGAAAAAGAAGGAGAAAGCAGTAATAACAAGGATAAACTAGGACTAGTCATATAAAAAACGAAGACAAAAGCAATCTGAAAGAGGTGAAAGCAAGGCAAAGGCACTCAAGGAATATGTGAAAAAGGAAGGAGAGAGTCCTATGAACAAGGGAAAAACAAGTAAAAGGCACAAATAAAAAATGGGGATAAAAGGAGAAAGCAGTGAAATAAATAGCAGAAACAGCAAGGTGAAGCAGTAAAAACACAGTATAGGAAGGAGTAGTTAGTGACATATGCCGGTGATAATAGAAAGAGAAAGTAGTGAGCATACATTTTTATAATTTTATTAGTTTTTTCCCAAAATGTTAGGTACCGTGGTCCTTCTGCCACACCGCAAACATACCCGGGTCCTACTCTATGGTTTTTGTTCCGATCACGTGATCGAAATGTACCCAAGAACCCGTGTCCGCTATAACTATATAGGGGGCTTGCTTTTGAATTATAGCACAAAGCTGAACATATTTGGAACCCAAAAAACTATACTGTACATTTCTTTTTTAAACAAATCAGTGCTTTTACGATTTTCGCAAATTCGCGTATCCGTGAGCGAGATCAGTGAAGCCGCCGATGTCATGCACAAAATCTCTTTCGCTTGTTTGCTTTTTAACCACCCCCTATTTTTTAATAAGACCACTCTCAAAACAGTTAATTCTAGGCTTACTCTTGTTAGAGAAGCATTGCTGTCCCTGAGTTCCTGGCTCCAGAAGAATTGACAATGGCAGAAGGAAGTGCTCCAATTACATTTGGAGATCCACAACGTATACCTGATGAAGAAGAAGAACAGCCATGTAGCACCAGAAAGGAGAGTGAAGTCTGGCAGTTCTTCACAATCCTCTCAAGGGAGAAAAAGGTTTGTGCCAGATTTGTGCAATGTAACTTGTGTGGCAAATAATTGTCACGTGGCACTGCCAAAAAATACAGTCACGGGACTTCAACCATGTGGAAACACTTGAGGACCATCCACAAATGTGCATACCTACAGATGGTGAGGAGAGAGAGACAACACCAGGGAATGCCGCAGGTGCAACAAATTCAGCACGAACTCCAACTCCTGCTGAAATTAGCATAACAGATACCTGCGCAGAGTTGGAAGGGATGGTGACACACTGTGCCAACTGTCACAAACTTGTGGCACTTAAAATTCTTAATGTTTCTGATATTTTTGATGCTATTAAAAAGCGTTGCTGTTAATTTTATTTTTGTGCTTACATTTTGTTGTTGCTGTTGCAGGACACTGTTTTTCCTGAGCAATGCAAGGTTGTTGTGTCCCGTTTATTGTTTTGCTCTTTTTGTATTTTTGTTAGCTTTCCAATAAAAAACAACAAAATTTTAAAAAAACTTTTACAAAACTCTACAAAAAGGTTCTTCTTAGAACCACCATTTAATCAATGAAAGAGATGGCTCTGTCTCTTTATTATTGTAGTGTATGCTTCTGTATATATTATTAGGTGTGTAACTGTATACTTTAGAATGTCATAGCAAGTAGGTGTATGTATCAGTGTGTGCTTGGCTGTATAAGTGTATGCATGTGTGTGGGTGTATCAGTGTGTGTGTCAGCGTGTGCCTGGGTGTGTCAGTATATGCATGGGTGTGTGCCTGGGTATGTAACTGTATGAATCAGTGTGTACCTGAGTGTGTTAGTGTATGGATCAGAGTGTGTACGTGTGTCAGTGTATGGATCAGAGTGTGCCTGGGTGTATCAGTGTATGTATCAGTGTGTTTTGTATGAATATGTGCATGAATAAGTAAGCGTATGAATGAGTGTGTGCTGGGGTGTCTCAGTATCTGTATCACTGTGTCTGTGGATGTCTCAGTGTATGTATCAGAGTGTGATTTGGTGTGTCAGTGTATGTATCAGTGTGTCCCGGAGTGTCTGAGTTTATGTATGGCAGTGTGTCAGTGAATGCATCAGTGTGTGCTTGGGTGTGTCAGTATATGTATGAGTGTGTGCCAGGGTGTCTGAGGGTTTGGATGAGTGATTGGCTGAGTCTGTGAGTGGATGCATCAGTGTATTTCCTTGGCTGTGTCAGTATATGTTTGGGTGTGCCCTGAGGTATCTGAGTGTATGTATCAGTGAGTGTGTGAGTGTATCAGTGAATGCATCAGTGTGTGCTTAGGTATGTTAGTGTGTATATATAAGCGAGCCCCTAGGTGTCTGAGTGCATGTATGACTAAGTGTTTCTGAGTGTGTCAGTGAATGCATCAGTGTGTGCTTTCCAGTGTCAGTGTATGTATGAGTGTGTCCCAGGGTGTCTGAGTGCATATATAAGTGAGTGTCTGAGTGAGTCAGTGAATGCATCAGTGTATTTTCTTGCTGTCAGTGCATGTATGAGTGTATCCTGAGGTGTATTAGTGTATCTATGAGTGAGTGTCTGAGTGAGTTAGTGAATGCATCAGTGTGTGTTTGCTTGTATCAATATATGTATAAGTGAGTCCCAAGGGGTCTGAGTGTATGTATACATGGGTGTGTCAGTGACTCAGTGAATACCTTAGTGTGTGTGGGTGTGT
Source organism: Calotriton arnoldi (assembly GCA_963921515.1). Classification (NCBI taxonomy): domain Eukaryota; kingdom Metazoa; phylum Chordata; class Amphibia; order Caudata; family Salamandridae; genus Calotriton; species Calotriton arnoldi. The sequence continues at coordinate 639,977 of CAWUFW010008707.1, forward strand.
CAGTGTATGTATAAGTGAGTCCCAGGGTGTCTGAGTGTGTGTATGAATGAGTGTCTGAGTAAGTCAGTGAATGCATCAGTATGTGTTTTGGTGTGTCAGTGTATGTATCAGTGTGTCCTTTGGTGTCTGAGTGTATGTATGACTGAGTGGCTGTGTGTGTCAGTAAATATATCATTGTGTGCTTGGGTGTGTCAGTTTATGTATGAATATGTTCCAGTGTGTCTGAGTGCATGGATGAGTGAGTGTCTGAGTGTGTCAGTGAATGCATCAGTGTATTTGTTTGACTGTGTTGGTATATGTATAGGTGTGTCCTGGGTTGTCTGAGTGTATGTATGAGTGAGTGTGTCAGTGAATGCATCAGTGTGTGCTTGGGTGTGTCACTGTATGTATGAGTGTGTCCCAGGGTGTCTGGGTGTATGTATGAGTGAGTCAGTGAATGCATCAGTGCATTTCTATGCTGTGATAGTACATGTATGAGTTTGTCCTGGGGTGTATTAGTGTTTGTATGAGTGATTGAGTGTCTGAGTGAGTCAGTGAATGTATCAGTGTGTGCTTTGGTATGTCGCTGTATGTATGAGTGTATCCTGGGTAGTTAACTGTATTAATAGGTGTGTGCATGGCTGTCTCAGTGTATGAATCAGTGTGTGACTGGGTATGTCAAAGTAGGCATGAGTGTGTTCATGGGTGTCTCACTGTGTGCATGAGTGTGTGCCTGACTATATTATTATCTGTATAAGTGTGTGCTTAAGTTTCACAGTGTATCCAGCAGTGTCTGCCAATATGTCTTATTGAATGTATTATATAGCTTAAAGAAGTAATTAGTCGCCTACATAACTGTAAAAAGGGTTACATTGATCTCTGCAAAAAGAGATAAAACAACAATAGAAGTTCTTGTTACAATATATAATCTTCAACAGTAAAGTTTACGTTTCTGCAATTCAAATGTTTCTGTTATTAATAAAGCATTACACAGCTGCAAACAACTTATACATTTGATATAAACATTTTATTTTCCCTTTTTTTCTGTTTTCAGCTTTCATACCTGTACACCATAAATGATGTACTATATAAGTATTCATCCCTGAACAGAGGGGGGAAAAAATCATGTAGATTGTACAAAACAAAAACAGAACTGCACAGTTTGGCACTATAAATAAGGGGAAATATCGTTTACATCGCATGCGATACATTGCATGCCATTACAACGCGGTTGTTACAACGACCGCGTTGTTACATCGCAAACCATTACAACGCAAGTCGTTACAACAACTTACTGTAGGGGGCAGAAGGTGTTGGATTTAAAATCCAACACCTTCCCTACTGTTGCACAAACTGGAGTTGGAATAGTAAATTATACTATTCAAACAACCAGCGCCCCCTACAGCAAGTCGTTGTAACGACTTGCATTGTAATGGTATGTGATTTAACAACGCGGTCATTGTAATGACTGCGTTGTAATGGCATGGGATGTATCGCATGCATTGTAACGTGGCATATTCATGAATAAGTGACACTGTGCATTGCACTGACAAAAAATAATTGATACATTATTTTAGCTATAGCTACTGAACTAATTTACAGAAACATATCAGAAAAAATGTATCTGTTATTATATTGCAAGTAGTCCATAACTCGAAACAGATTTAAAGCATATTGGAATTTTGAAGTCTGTTTTGAAGATCTCACCCTTGATGGGCCAAATGATGTCTCAAACACTGATTATTCGTGAAGAACAAACACTGTATACCACTTTTTAAACAGTAATGCTCCTTAAAACATTGGTTGAAGAAATAAGAGGTATGAATTTGGAAGTTTGAAAGGCAGTATGTGTTTGAATGTAAGCTTGCTGTTATTGCATTCCAGCCATCCACTTACACATCTTAAATACACAGTGTAGTGTCCTGAAGTTATACAAAGTCCTTCATGAAAGATGTTAGCCAGTGTAGTGTATGATCTTCCAGAAATTAAAACTTGTCCTGCTTTGGAATTTGTAATTTCAGTTTCCATTTTAGATCCATCTGCTCTGCATTGGTGTAGCATTTATATTATGTATTTCCCACTTCTCTGGAACTGCAACGTTGACACACAATATGATCTACAATTTGGCTAGCCCTTTTAATCAGTCTGTCAAAAGGCACAGTTTTCGAATCCAGAGATGTTAAGTAGAGAAATCGTTCGTAATTGATTTGGGTGAGAGATGTAAAAGAGCAATCTTTACAGGCATGATTCCATGAGTAACTTAGTCCAAATAAGTCATAAGGATTTACTTCTTCTTGTTCTAAAACTTTAAGGTTGACCATAATAAATTTCTATGCATCTTTTTGAGTTTTGAGAGTAAATACAACAGATCCACTATGTATGTCTACTAGATCTCAAAACCCTGAAGCATAATGTACTACAGTCCTATCACCAGGTAAACATTCCAGCAAATGACACAATTGAGAGCAGATTATGTTGTCTACTTTATGTTGAATTGCATTTATAAGATGCGGCAAATGGAAGAGTATATTGAGAACAACGTTAGCATAGCAGTTGACACTATTACTATTTTACAACTGGAAACTCATTTTCCAGTTTTTTCATGTTAACACCTTCTTCCCTGTCTCTTTTCGATCATTTGAATAACATCCATTGATTGGTTTGTAAACGTCCGCTTAGAACAGATTATCTGCTTCTCATAAATAGGATGATTAGAACAGATTATCTGCTTCTCATAAATAGGATGGTGTCCTAAGTGAGGAACATACACACTTCTCAGCCAATTGTACTCTCTGACACAACTTCCATCGGCACTAAATTTCTTTTCATCAAAATCAACCAAAAACAAATCCGGCAATGTTCTAACTCAGGACAATGGCATACATTCTTTGAATACAGTACTTCCAATATTAATAAAAGCTGCATTTACACGTAAACCATGTGATGTATGCATAGTTACAGCATACGCTAGAGAAAGTGGGAACTGCTGTTGCTGGACATATAAGCCTTTTATAACCAAAAAAACGTACAATACATCGGCCAGTCAGCTTCACGCCATCAATTTGATCAACTTTTATGGCTAAGTATTCAAACTCATCCCTATTTGGAAAATCAATTACATTAATCAGCTTTACCCATCGCACCATTTACTAATCCTTCCTCAACATTTCAATTACGCCACAAAATTACTTGACAGTTTTTGCACACTTGTAAACACTTTTCTAGTCCTGCAGTCCTTGATACAGATTTCTCCAAGAATCCAATTTAGTTTGTAGTTTTTCTGTTAGTAGTATTGTTACTCCTTGTGTTCGATTTTATCAATAGCAGTGAGTTTCATAATTTCTTTTTTCTCCAGTTTTAGAAATTGTTCATTAAAATTGGAGTGCTCTTGAAGGGTAGGCATTAAACAGACTATATTGCAGTCTCCACCTCATTCATGGCTATTGCTGCTTCATTTTGAATAACTGGTTGTCCAAGGGGATCTTGAGTCAGTGGTCCAGAACTTTGGCTGCACTGTGAACTCTCCTTAGCTATCTCAGCAGCAATGGTTTCTTCCTGTTCAATCTCATCTTTCAATATTTGCAGGTGGTTTAGGAACACTGAAAACTGAATGCTGTCTTTGACAGCATTGAGAGAATCTTCATGCCAGTCATAGTCTCCAAGTAGTTCTGATCCAGCACGCCAAAGTTTGAGGAGTTGTAGAAGTGCCAAATAGGAAAACTCTCTTCTGTCTGGAGTTTAACAACTCAATTTTCTATGGTTAGATTTCATTTTGTGTGTTTCACCAAACAACTATCACATCCAACCACTGAATATTTTCCTTCTTCTATGTTTTCGGTTACATTGCTTTTGTATCTGTAGTGTTGAAGTACTTCATAAAGGCACATGTTTTCCAGATGTGGACTTCTTCTTGGATAGTACGTATCCAACATATTTGATTTCACAATGTCTGTACTTTGCGAGTCGAACTCTGCTAGGTACTGAATTTCCTTGAAAGACTTCAAGATGCTGTTTCTTGTGCTTGCAAGGCCTAAACTTACCCAAACAATTCCCCTTGACTTCAAGAACAAACTGGCCGAGCTCAACCGGTCACAGCACTCATAGGAACCCATTTCCCTATAGGAAAGCAGTTTGAAACTGTAGCTGTTCAATTTCTTGGTTAGAGTATTATCTGCAGAAATCTCCTCCCACATCTCCTTCATCTCTGTCTTCTCTAATTTTATAATATATGAAGTAACGTACCAAGCAACAGTGATGGAGGCGTCTAAAACAAATTGTAGATCCATATTTGCATTCCACAGCTTCAGAAGCACAGGTTTGTAGTCATTAACATACTTGGAAGCCTATGTTCCTCTCAGATTGTATGTGTTTTTCGGTAATTTTCATGTCAGTGTATGTCTGACTGCAGATAAAAAGCTGTATACTCTTCCTTGCGAAATGACAGGTTGTGGGAATCCAAATCGACATCTCGTGTAAACATTTCCTTTGCATCCATATTTTCGACGACAGTACTTCCCACATCTATGAGTTTGAAAGTGTAGAACTTGTTGTCTCAAGCCCTTTTCACCACTCTCTTTTGGGATGGCGCATGTCACATACTGTTCTGTGAAAGACAAGATAGACTCATTAATATCTGTTCCAAATTTTGGTGCATCTTTTATCCATAACAGCATGTGAATCTGAGGAGCACACCTTGCTTGGTACTCTTTTTGCCAAAAGAAATCACTTACTTCACCAAGAGGAGGATTTCTTTTGTTGCAGATGAAAGACAACATAGTTTGAAACCTGTGATTAAAATATCTACAAACATTAGCAGGATCCAAGGAGTAAACGTCTCCTTTTGTCTTCATGTTGGTGTCCTTAATGTTCGAGTTTGCGTCTCTCAAAAATTAAAGCAGGTCATCCCACACGTACTCAGCACAACTGAGTGTCAGAAACCAAGTAGGTGCACCTGTGTTTCTAACATACATTTGAGTTCTCCATGACGCTGGTACCAATATTAGTTGATACCACGTTGGCACGCCATCAAGTTGTACTCTAAGTTTTCATTCCTTTCATGAACTTTCTCCAAAAAATCCTTTGCAGAAAGATTTTGAAGATTGACTCCTGTCTTTAGTATGTGGTTTACAGCATATGAAAATCCAGACAAGTCACTCTCAAACAGAAGTTGCAAAATGTATGGAATGCATTGACGAAATCTTGGATCCTCTAATTATAATCATGTTGACCAGTATTCAGATGCTGGTATCTGTACAGGGTGGTCATCATAGCGCCGACTTCCTCCAGTGGGAAACAGTTGGAGAAAACAGCGAGCCTCTAAGTTTTTTTCCCAGACCCTCATGGGAGATACTTTTTCTTCTTTAATTTGAAAGAGATCAATAGCATAACATTCTTTAGAATGCAGAGGATGTATGTTATAGTGTTCATGAATTTCTTCTGATCTCAATCAATCCACCTTTTCAATCTGACCACTTTATGGTAATGTTTCTTCCTCCATATGTATTAAATATTGAACAACATCAGCATTTTTATAATAAACATTATCTTCTACCAGGTATAATGTTACTTTTTTACTTTAGTAACACCCACTAACTCTTGCCATATTTTGTTGCTCTTAGTTGGGACACCATTTACTAGAATTATAAGTGACTCAGCAAAATCTTTCTGTACCCCTATAGTTTCAATATTCTTTTTGAAATCTAATGGCAATTACACAACTCTACCTTTAAGACCTTTCTGATGCTCTGTTGGATGTAATCTTCCAGTTTTTGGTTCCATAGGATTTATGCATTGTATGAGAATGGATTCATAAACCCTTAAATCTCAAAGTTCGTATGGAATTGAAACTAATTCTAACTTGCTATGTACTGCTTTTGCTGCCATTTTATTATCCTCTAACTTATCATAGCATTTCTTTAATATAATTTGCTGTATGCTCAAATCAAACCAGTCTTCTACAAATAAATATACAGCAAACTCTTGCCACTTATCTCTATTCTCCTGTTCTGTTTGTGAGCACACAACTACATTACGAGTTTGGCTTTTGTAGTGAGTGTGTCAATAACAAATACAACCATGGTTTGGCTTCTCTGAACAAACTGTGTTAAACTTTGCAATCTCTTGTGCAAAGTTCTCAGTACAAATTCCTGTATCCTGCTCTTTGATACCTCTAGTAATCAACTCTTAATTTTCCCCAAACTCCTCTTCAAGACCAAAGACACAAAACTGAATATCTTCACAAACGTTTTCTACCTCTTCTACTGTACCATGCAATAGACTTCTATTTATCTCTCCTAAACATAAGGCGGGAGCTTTTACATAGTAAAGTCTCCTAACCAAATTTCGCATCTTGAAGTGGTGAACAGCTAACATCCTGAAATGATGAAAGGTGGCTGTGCACACATTCTTTGATAGACATGCCAGTGAATGTCCCTGTAAATTACTGTTTTTTCTCGCTTTGCATGGATCTAATCCTTGCAAAATTGCAATTTTCCATTTGACACTTCTATCTGGAAACTGACGTCAACAATATCTAAATATGTCAATTGATTGCTGCCAAAAACTGCAAATGGTAATGCTGTTCCATTTATATACAGGGGCATGTCTATGCCTTTCTTGCAGGTCTTCAGCTATCAGTTCTTCTATATTCCTAGGAACCATCTCCTCTTTTAAAACAGGAGTACCATATTTTACCTCAATGACCAGTTAAATCAACTGCATGCACTAGTGTGTTCTCTTGGAAATAGCTTTCCTCATTAAAATAGGGTTCTGTACTAGAGGTATGCTTTCATACACCTTTAAAAATCTTGCAAAAATGAGTTCTATTAATAACGTTTTTTCTAAAGGGTGTTTTCTTCATACCATTACTGTTTTTTCTAGTGTCCTCATTCTATTCAATATTAAGATAGTTTCCTTTTCAGAGCAAACGCTTTCTCAACAACTCTCTCAATATGTTGCTTTTGTTTAAATGCAGCATTTCTCCTCTTATATTTCTTCATTCTTTGTAGCAAATTCTGTATTACTCTAGTCTGAAACATATTAGCTCTTAACTCCTTAAACTGTTTCTGTCTCCTTGACCAACTCCTTATTTTCTTAGTACACTTTCTACTATCAGAAACATGTACGCCTTGCATTTTTGCAGTTGATATGAAAATTCAATTTTTAGATAAGACTTTACCCTCATTCTGCATTTTACAACATATTTGTTTAAGAAACTGCTTAGAACTCTTATCAGCTTCTCTTTTGTTCCTCTGGACAATCTCCACCTTATATTCCTTTTCTCTCTCAGTTTGATATTGATAATTCTGTTTCCTCTGTTTCTTTCTTCTTTGTCTCTTGTCAGCCATGGTAATTCTTCTTCATTATTTAAAAGTGTATATCTGGAAAAATAACATCTACATTATATAACTTTATTACTAATTCACTGATTAACTGGTGTACTCTTTACTCTATGTTTTGTAAATTGTTTACAAGAGATAGTTTCCTTTTCTTTTTTGCTCTCTTTTCTACAGTAGACATATGTAATTGTATATCCATCTACCTCTCCTGGTCATAGGTATTAGTGATACGCTGAGTATATTACTGTATATATTAATGTGTGCATGTGTGTATCACTCCATACATTACTGTTTCAGTCAGTCTATTATTATGTGTCTCACTCTCTATCTGGGCCTCTAAATACCAGTGCATTCTTTAGGTGCCTGTCTTTATAGATATTTTACTCTCTACCTTGATGTGTTTCTCCATGCATTACTGTGTCTGGTTTGGTTCTGTCAGTGCCTACCTCTATACCTCTATATACATAGCTGTACTAGTGCCCCATTACTATATACCTATCTGCATAAGTGTGCTACTCTATGCATAATGTTATACTTTAATGTCTCAATCTATGTTTCGCTATCTTTGAATATCTTAGTATATGCATCAGTTTCTCTCTGGCTACATCAGGATACATTTCACTGTCGGCCTCATTTATGAGGTTTTGGGGTAGGGCAGCGCTGCAAGGAATCTTGCTGCGCTGCCCTACGTCAAAACAAAAGGGCAGGAATGTGCTGTATCTATGAGATACGCACGTTCCTGTCCTTTTCCCCTGAGCCGGTGCACAATGGGCTGCCATGCGCCAATGCAAGCACCCTAGCATCATGGTGAGGGGGGCCTGCGTTGTGGGACTGATTGATTTTGTGCAGGAAGGGACACCTTCCTGCACAAAATCAATCACTTCAGGCGATTTCCTCTTTCTATGTGTGCTGCAGAATGCAGCACACATAGAAAATGAAAAAACTAAGAGAAATGAAAGCATTTCTCCTCATTGCGCTTCCCTAACGCCACCCATGGGGTGGCGTTAAATTCTGACGCATTCCCAGCATTATGATTTCTCATAAATCTGGAAATGCTTCAGATTCCATTGATGTTGAATGGTAACACCCACAGCAACACACATAGAACGCCCCTTTCACGAAGTGTTCTGCGTGAAAGGGGCACATATTTACAAGGTCATGAAAAGCCATGTGAAGTGGCTTTACGTGGCTTTGTAAATATGCCACGGCACATTGCGCCACCGGAATGTCAACAAAGTGACATTCCATCAGTGCAAAAGTGCCGTAAGGGGACTCATAATTGAGGCCCTATGTACCTACTTATTAAGCCCGGGCGGGTAACTCCGCTCCACCAGCGGAGTTTTGCCTACTCCGCGCTCCGTTGCAAACGCGGAGTTTAGGCAAAACTCCGACTCCGTGGCAGGGCGGAGTTAGCCGGCCCCTCCACCCTCCCTAATTAATTATAATTTTTTTAAAAAGGCACTTACCTGCTGTGGCTGCCTCCTCCTCGCCATGGCCGCTCTCCTTCCTCGTCCTCTCCGTTCTTGTCCATTGGAAACCCCTACGTTGTACGTCTTGTGCCTGCTGCTTGCTACGATAATTTTGCTACAAAAAGTAGTCTGCCCAGAGTACTGACTGCGAGAGCGATGCCCCCTCCCCGAGCTGCATGGCAGTTTAAGGTGCGGCTATTTTCCTGCAACATACGGGTACCACCAGTGTTTCTCCAGAGAAGAAAAAAGATCACTGGTTTTGTATTCTTTTTCACTGTTTCCTATTAATTTGAGAAAAACTTAGGACATGTTTCACTAACTTTTTCATGCTTATCAATTAACACTCTATTTAGTAATTGTGGACAAATTATCGTTGCAAGCAGCAGCACACGTTGGTCCTGATGAAAGCCACAACACCTCTATTGAGGGTTAACAGGCTGAAACATATAGACCTTTTTTCGTCACTAACTCGCAGGTATATGTTACCCCTGCCAGTGCCCTATTTTTAATCCTGGCCCAGGGACGTGTTAATAAAGGTATATTACGCACCTGGTAGCCAGTTTTATCTTACCTTCTCACCATTACTATACCTTTTTGCGCTGCGCATCTCACCTAACCTAGTTTGCCATTCATCATTGTTGGATTTAGTATATCCTAAACTAGGAACAAAAACATCCCTGAGCTCCTCCCTCTTAGAGAGGAGGTTGTAGCCCATGGCAGGACTAGGCATTCCGTCACGAGGAGAATCCCAATGATGAAGCATGCTACCTATAGTGGATGAGGGATATCGTCCTAATAAAGGGACACCCCAAGGGGCGCTAAAGGCTTTCTCTGGATAGTCTCTCTTACTTTTGTTTACAGGTTAAACCCGAGGGTTCTATATTGTGTTATTATTAGAAGACTGGGGAGCTAACCCTCGCAGGTCTTAAAACTTTCTCCTCGGACCCCCTCCTCCCTCTTGTGTGTATTTCAGTTTATTAATGACAGAATGCCTCGGTATCCAACTTCTTACATTAATATTTTGCTGCCAGTGTCAGTGGCTACATTGGTGTATACCTGCATTCTGTTCCTCTTAACAAATTTTTATTATCCTTTGCTGATCACTGTACTTTTCCTTATTTTAATCATATACTCTCTTTCTATATTCCCTTTTACTTTTTCTAAACAACCTCCTCACATATATCCACCTTATATGCAGTCGTTACTTCTCAATCAAATATTTTTTCATGCTACAGCTTAATTCACATACCTGTTAAATGTGATTGTTGGACTATATTTTTAAATCTCACTATCAGTTTGAATATCTTCTTTCAGAAAGTGCACAAAAACCAAGCACAAGTATGGTGCACCACTCTTATACAAAGGAACAATTAATCGCAACATTTTCAAATTGCTTTCAAGGTTACAGAGGCTGTTAACAAATAGAAACAATTCTTTCATATTTTACTAATAATACAAATCTTCTGAATGGTCAGAATTGTTAAACCTTTCTTTCACTCCTCTAAAGAAAGCCCAATTTGGTAAGTGTTTTGGGCAGGTCCACGGATCCAATGCAGTGCTCAGCGCGACTCAACCCCCCCATTTAACCTCGGAGCCGATCCATGCGGCAAAATGAAATATTTTAATTAAACTGTTCCTAAACACTATCACTTACACACCACTTGGTATTAATGCTTAAATTTAAAGTTAAACACTCCATATTCACCAATACTTCTAATAACACTTTCCTTTCGCATTTACATTCTTGTTTTTTTCTTCCCTTCCCCCATGTTCTGGTACTTCTGTTACCATGGTGACCAATATTGTAACACTCTCTGCTAGCAGTAGGTCACAAGTTCACAACAGTTTCTAGAGGAGTTTGCTAACTCCTAAACCAAATGCAGCAGGTGTGGTTGACTGTATGCAATTAGAAACATATCCCAAACATCATTACTTCTTTGTAATATCTGCACAGCCAATCACACATGTACATACTTTAATTTAAAATCACAACCGAGTTTAAATCACTAGCATATTTACACCATCCAATCAAATGTGATCTTTTACATTTTCTTGCTAGTGTCTTTTTAACTGCCTTCATTTTGAAAACTACCTCATTCAGCTACAGCCTTCTCCTGTGTTCTACTGCTCTTTGCTTTGAAAATGGTTAGCATGGGGATTGTGGGCCATAGCTTTGTTTTTGAGCTAAAGAGTGTGCTAGAAAAAGTGGCATTGACATTGAATTGGGTTTGCCTAATGTGGACATTACTTGGGTTGACCAGAGAAAGTTAAAGTGGCATCAATTGCTTCTATTGGTTGAAAGCATTATGGATTGATAACATCCAGACCTCATGATTGTGCACTGTGGTGGCAATGACCTGGACACACTGGCTGGGGTAGGACTTGAAATCCTAATGAAGGATGCCTTTGGTCAATTAATGAAACTTTTCCCTCATACTGCCTTAGTGTTCTCCAACATATACCAGAGGCAGAAATGGAAGTGGTCAACTAAATTTCGTCCACAGACAGAAAAAGCCAGGAAATATATGAATAAAACTGCATTACTCAGAGATCATAACATGGGCTCTATCTACAATAATAACCTGCGCTTTGACATGGATGGAATTTACAGACCTGATGGAATGCTTTTCACAGAGAAAGACAACGGGGTCGTCCTGAACAACTTGGAAGACTGCATTCTGTTTTATGTGTAGTGATGACATACACACAATAAACACAAAGGGCCAGATGTATGACCCTTTTTTGCGGCCACAAACGGGAGATCCTCCTGTTTGCGACCGCAAAAAAGGGTAATAGCATGTACAAATGCTATTTTGCAAGTCACTGACTCGCAAAATAGCATTTGCGACTCCCGCTATTAGGAAGGGGCGTCCCTTCCTAATAGCGAGTCAACATGCCATGTACAATTGATTTGCGACCGCGTTTGCGGCCGCAAAACACTTGCAGCTTACCACCTACTTCAAGTAGGTGGTAAACCACTCGCATTTTCCAAACACTTGTTCATTTTCTTTGTAAAACCCTTTTTAATACATTTTTCATGACACTGCAAATCTGTCACAGATCCACAAACCAAAAGCACACCTTCAATAAAAAACAGCACATTTGGGGCCATATGCATGAACACATTTTCCCATTGACACAGAATGGGAAAAACCCTTAGATACATCTGGCCCTTAGTATTATAGGTGTAACAGTGTCTGTATGGATATGTGAGTGTGTGGGTGAGTCTCTGTATGGATATGCGAGTGGGTGTAAGAGTGTCTGTATGTATAAGTGAGTGGGTGTGACAGTGTCTGTATGGGTATGTGAGTGGCTGTGAGAGTGTCCGTATGGGTTTGTAAGTAGGTGTGAGAGTGCCTGTTTAGGTATGTAAGTGGCTGTGACATTGTTTGTATAGGTGTAAGTGTGGTTGTAAATGTCTGCATGGATTTGAATGTGTGTATGAGTGTCTCTATAAGTATGTAAGAGGGTATAAGAGTGTTGTATGGGTGTATGTGTGGCTGTATGGCTGTAACAGTGTCTATATGGGTAAGTTAGTGTGTGAGTAAAGGTCTGTATGGGTATGTGAGTGGGTGTGAAAATGTCTCTAAGGGTTTGTGACTGGGTGTGAGAGTGCCTGTACAGGGTTGTGAGTAGGTATGACAGTGTCTGTATGGGTATATAAGTGGGTGTGAGAGTGCATGTATGGGTATATGAGTAGGTGTGAGAATGTATGTGTTAGACTTGGCAACTTTGGCGTGGTTTCCCCAGACTTTTTGCCTCTACCTCCTGTATTTTTGATGCTGTGCTGGATTTCGTTTTTGCTGGCTTAGATGCTTTGGGCACTTTGCCACTGCTGATCAGTGTCAAAGTGCAAGTGCTCCCTGTGTAAATTGTTGTTACAATTGGTTCTCCCTGATTGGCATATTTGATTTACTGGTAAGTCCCTAGTAAAGTGCATTGAAGCGTGTCAGGGCCTGTAAATCAAATGCTACTAGTGGGCCTGCAGCACTGATTGTGCCACCCACATGAGTAGCTCTGAAAAGGTAGCTCAGGCCTGCCACTGCAGGTTCTGTGCGCAGTTGTTAGCTGTCATGTCGACTTGGCAAGTGCACCCACTTGCCAGGCCTTAACCTTTCCTTTTTCTACATGTAAGGCACCCCTATGGTAGGCCCATGGTACGCTCCTGGGCAGGGTGCAGTGTTTGTGAAAGGTAGGACATGTACTGGTGTGTGTGACATGTTCTGATAGTGAAATACTGCCAATTTCGTTTTTCACTATTGAAAGACTATCTTGCCCCATAGGATAGATTGGGAGTTTATTTATAACATCTTATAAATATAACTTCCCAATGGGACAAGATAGAGAAATAAAGTTTAGGCTCTCTAAACTCAGAATTTAATAACACATCTTTCTAGTAAAGATGGTTTTTAAATTGTGTGTTTGAAAATGCCAATTTTAAAATGTAGTATACACAAAACAACATCAGGTGGTTGTGAGATTTAAACATATCTTTACTTATGCATGAGGTACATTTTACTCAATAATCATGACCTCAAATTTGTTTTAGTAATGATTGAACACAAACGTTTTTTAAACTTTCACATTTGGTGCAATAAAAGAAAGGACAATCCACATTCAACTCAATGGATATACAGTGAAAAATATTTGAAAAACGTGTGAAATATGGAAAGATAAATCAAATATACATTGTGATAACACAAAATTTATACATGAACTAGGCTAAAATTGCCTCTTCACCAATCCAGGATTTTACAAGACCAGAGCATTACATTCACAGAAAGTGCTCTTAGTAACTGGAACGTATAAAGGGTCCAAAGGTATCTAATATGGGCTTCCAATAGTTTCTTTAGACAAATGAATTTATACGTCCATATTGATACTGGTTGAACTAGGATCCCCTATTGATCCCAGTCTATGCGTTTCAAACCCACACTTTCTTTGGGGGTTATCTTCAGGACAAGGGTTTGGTAAATTCTGCAAGGGTGAAGGAAACAAACGTTTGAGTTGAGTGATCAGCAAACTCCAATACACTTTCACATGGCGCAATGGTTATGAATTTACCTTAGGGGGCACGACCAAAGGTTTTGATTCCGACTTATCAGTTGTCGAGGTTATTAGTGATTTGTACTCGTGCACCAAATCAAAGGAGCAGGACAGGCTTTTCTGAATTGCTCATGTTGTTCTGAAAGGAAGGGATGAACTTAAATAAATAAGGTCTTTTAAAAATGGTAGTGAAGCGCAGAGTTCATGGTAATTTACAAAGCTTCTATTACCTGTGAGTCTCTGTAATTTTTATTTGTTTAGAAGTGGATTCTGGAGCCCAGTGTGATTCTTTTCTGTTAAAAACTAAACTGACCTGTTTCAGTCTTCGCTTATGCCTGCGCGCTTCAAAAACACAATAAACACTCGACAAGCCTTGTGGAAAGTTCTTGCAATCGGGATTAGCTGTTCCGGCCTTTTAAAAAAAAACTTGAGAAGCATCTTGCTGCCAAACCATTCGTGCTGCATTATATCAAGGTCTTGCTGCTATTGAAATTAAATTGCATTCGCTTTCCCCGTGTGAATAAACAGTTTTTTCAGAGTGCATATTCACAGAAAACAAGCGTGCAAGACCAAGTCTTATTGCATTTAAAGTATGTGCTTTTGGTACATGGCATATTATCGCTGCTGCTAAGACTCCAGGGTTTTCTGGGAGTGCGAAATGTTTAATTCTTTTAAAACATGATGTAACAGATCTTTGTTTTCACTTACACAAAAGCTTGTTAGGGCTCCCTCTGGATCACATCGTCCTCCTGCCACATGGATAATGGTTTTGTGATCCTCTGACCTTTCTTTTGTAAATTGGGTGTGTCCCACAGCAACCGGTCCTGCTCGAGGATTCTGGGTGATGTAGTGTATTGTCTCTGAACTTCTATAATGGTGCACAATTCATGGTTCTTTTTACTAAAGCGAAGCCTCAGGGTGATGGTTGTTAAACAATCCAACGTTGTTTACGATTATTCGACGTAAAAATGAGATGAGTGATTTTTTTTAAAACGGATATATAAAAGATAATGTAAAACCTGAAATGGATCACAGGCCAAAGCGATGTCTACCTTGTTTTTAGAATGGAAAAACTTAACATTTTCATTGTTGAAACAACTACAAGAGACTGCGTATGGACGCAGGGTTACACAAATAGGTTGGCTACAATCTGTTTGTTTCAGACATCTCATTCAGACCTCTTGATACCGAATTAAATTTCATAATCAAGTATGCTTCTTTACGCATTAGCCTGGTGTCAATATCTCCACCTCTGGGGTCTGTTTGGATAGCACTTAACACAGTCAAGTGTAAATCTTTCTCCGTGTGTCCCATTTGATTGAAATGGTTGACCATTGGTGCTGTTTGAATGTTCGTTTTGATGCGTGATTTATGCTGGATGATTCGTTGTCTCACTTCTTGATTAGTTTTGCCAATGTAGATCTTTTGACATGGGCAGACTATAGCGTAAACCAAGCTTTTGGTTTTGCAGTTTGAGAATTTCTCATGGGTCCACATGATCTTTCCATCTGAGAAGGAACATCCTTCTAGCGCCTGTTTGCAGACACTGCATGTACCACATTTGTGGTGGCCTTGAATTAGCTTCAAATTCCAAGCTGCTACTAAATCGCTCTGCTTTTTTGCCTTAATTAGACTTGCGTAAACTATTTGGGATCCCACACTCGGACACTTCCTCATTGCACACATTGGCAACTCTAGGCTGCATTCAGAGTTCTTTATTAAGTGCCAATTGTTGTGTATGATCCTCTTGAACTGTGTTGTGTGGGGGCAAAACGGGGAAAAACATACTAGTTTAGGACTGGGTTCCTTTTGTTTTTTAACAAGCAATGTCTCACGGGGGGTGAACCAGGCTGTTTTCATTGAGTTCTTTAGACGTTTTCGTGGGTATCCTCTTTGCTTGAGTTTTTGTTGCAACACTTCTGCGTGCATCAAAAAAGTCTTCTTTTCTCGTACAATTCCTGCGTACGCGGAGAAATTGCCCGTAGGGCAAGTTGTTATGTAAATTTCTCGGGTGCAAACTTTTGTAGTGGAGAGATTTGTTTTTGTCCGTTGGCTGGTGGTATAAGGTTGTATACAGTATGTCATTGCTTGATCGAACTTGAACATCCAGAAAAGTGAGCGATGACTTGCTTTTGGACATACTGAATTGGATATCTGGATTTCTGTTATTTAGCCAGTTATGAAACCTATCCAGTTGTTCTTCGGTAGGCACCAAACATCGTCAATGTATCTGAACCAGTGGACTATTTGGTTCAAATGAGGGTTATTGTGTTGATGTATCTTTCTTCAAACTGCGCCATGTACAATACAGCCATTTCCGGCGCAAAGGGACATCCCATGGCTGTCCCTTTGACTTGAATGTAGAACTCGTTCTCAAACATGAAAAAATTATTTTTAAGTGCCAATTCTGCCAACTTCAGTATGAATGAGGTGGGCACTCGATGGGGTCTTGGGCGAGCCTCAAGGTAAACCTCTATTGCTTCGAGTCCATTGTCTTGAGGAATTTTGGTATAAAGTGAAACAACATTAAACGACACAAGCCAGTGGTCTTCCATGGTACATTGGTGGCCATCGATTTTGGTGATAAAATCCATCGTGTCTCTCAGGTATGATGGCATTTCCTGGAGGAATATTTTGAGAAATATATCTACGTATTGGGCAATCGGTTCGAGGACTGAGTCACATCCAGACACAATCGGACGGCCAGGTGGATTTTGGGGATCTGTATGAAGTTTAGGCAGAAAGTATATGACGGGAATCCTTGGCTTTGTTTTTACCAGGTAGGCAAATTCCTTTTGGCCCAAAATGTTGTTGTTGAAACCTTCCTGTAGCACCGGATGGATCTCCTCTTGGATCTCCCTTGTGGGGTCAATTGTGATACGTCAATACCAGTTCCTATTGTCCACATGTTTTTTTGCCTCCGAGGTGTAACCATCTTTTGACCAAACAACAACCGCGCCCCCTTGTCTGCTTGCTTAATAACTACAGACTGGTCCTCTTTCAGTTCCTGTATTGCTCTTTGTTGATCACGGGTGATGTTGCTTCTAAAGTATTGTTTATTGTTTTCTAATTGAATAATGGATGACATAACAGCTTGCTCAAATGTTACGAATTCTTTAGGTATTGAATGCGGAGGAGGGCAGAGTGAAGATTTTAGCTTGAGTGCTGATGGCTCAGCCTGGACGGTGTCATCCTTATTGTGAAAAAAAGCTTTTAATCTCAATTTCCTAAAGAATTCGAGGGCCTCAGTTCTGAGTTTGGCAAAATCAGCAGGCTTCTTTGGTACAAAAGTGAGGCCTAATTCTAGGACTCTCTCTTGGTCGCGAGATAAAAGAAATTCGATAAATTCACAATTCCTGGCTTGGTTAGTTCTTGTAGTATTGACGCCTTGTGCGCATCTCCCATGGTTGGGTTTTGAACCGGACTCGATTTTGTTGTTGGCCTTTCTCTAAAAAAGGATTTTGTCTGTTGGGGTTCGATGTGTTGGAACTGCTACTTTGGTCAGAGTCTCCAGCTGATTCTGATGAGGATGTGTCTGAGAAAGTTGTAAAACGATTTTTAGATCTTCCTTGGTAATTAACCAATGCCCTCCACAAGAGCAGAATCTAGGAGGGCACTCTCACACCCACTCACATACCAATACAGACTCTCTCACACCACTTACATACCCATACAGACACTCTCACACCTACTCACAAACCCATACTGTTAGAAATGGGGGTCTCTAGTAGGTACCTTTGACCAAATAGGAACCCTTGCTTCTTGTCAGTGTAAGGGGGATACACACTTTAGATAACCCCTGCTCACCCCTAGGTAGCTTGGAATGAGCAGACAGACTTATCCCAAAGTCAATGTGTAAAAGATTTGTTCTCAAAACACACAGTAAACAGTGATAACACCACAAATGGACACCACACCAGTTTAGAAAAATAAAGTATCTTTATCTAAACTCAACAAGACCAAAACGACAAAAATCCAACATACAAGTATTTAGAATATGACTTTAAAAAGGTTTTAAGCAACTGGGTCCATAGAAAACTATTGATGCGTGATTTCTCTCAAAGTACCTGTAGTTGCGACAAAATTCACAAGGTCCAACAGCCGCAGAGAAGGGAAGCGTTGAGAACAAAAAGAGATGTCAGTTTCTGAGACCATGGGGAGGCGATGCAACAGTTCTGCTGCACGCAGGAGAAGTGATGCGTCGTGTCCGGTCTGTAGGGGGAAGTGATGCGTTGACTCCAGGACGATTCTGGTCCATGAGTGATGTGTTGCGAAAACTTGCCACACAGGTACGATGCATGGATGTTCCGGGATGGTTCGGCAAGTGATGCAGCGGCGTCGAGCAGCGTTGCGTCAGTTTCTTCAGCTGCGATCCCTCGATGCGTCAGTTCTTGCAGCGGCAACAGGCGCTGCATTGGTTTTGGCAGCAGCGCGGTGATGCGTGGTGATTCTTCTCGCACCACAGTGCTGCATCGGGAAAACTGCCGCAAGAAGAGCGTATTGGGCAATCGGTTCGAGGACTGAGTCACATCCAGACACAATCGGACGGCCAAGTGGATTTTGGGGAACCTTATGAAGTTTAGGCAGAAAGTATATGACGGGAATACTTGGCTTTGTTTTTACAAGGCAGGCAAATTCCTTTGGGCCCAAAATGTTGTTGTTGAAACCTTCCTGTAGCACCGGATGGATCTCCTCTTGGATCTCCCTTGTGAAGCTGATGAAGTTGGGTAAGGATACTATTATTCCTTATCTTACAGCAGCTCTTAATCTGGCCATTTCCTCCGGATGCTACCCACTTAGCTGGAAAACAGCGGTTATCAAGCCTCTGCTAAAACACAACCTCGATTCATCGGAATTTAAAAGCTATTGGCCCATCTCCCTACTACCTGTTCCCGCCAAGATCCTGGAGAAACATCTTAATGCCCAGCTGAGTACGTATTTGGAACAAAAGCATCTGCTTGATCCCTCTCAGTATGGACTCAGAAGTTGCCATGGGTCTGAAACTGCATTAATAACTGCAGTCAACAACAGTCGCATCTTGGTTGATTCTGGGCAGACTGTGCTGTTGTTCTGTTGGACCTATCCGCTGCATTTGATACCATCTCTCCAACAAGGCTGGCTGACCGCCTTCAGGAAGTCGGGGTGGCAGATTCCGCTTTGAAGCTCCTATCCTCATTCTTGACAGATAGGTCACAGAAAGTAAAGATGGACCAATTCTACTCAGACCCCATAGCCACTTTTTGTGGAGTCCCACAGGGCTCTTCTTTGAGCCCCACATTATTTAATGTATATGTTTCCCCATTGGCTAAGCTGATTAGATCATGTGGGCTGGAGGAAATATCCTATGTGGATGACACACAATTAATTGTGTCCATCACAAAGGATATAGAGGCCTCAGCCGCCAACTTTAATAACTGCATGAAGTCTGTGGCATCTTGGATACTAAACAACTACCTTCGACTGAATGGGGACAAAACTGAGGTTTTGGTCTTTGGTAGCCAACAATCTATATGGACCCATTCATGGTGACCAGAAATGCTTGGACCATGTCCTTGTCCTGCCGCCTCGGCAAAGAATCTTGGTGTTCTAGTTGACAACAAGCTGTCCTTAAATCTCCTGGTTAATAGGGCTGTTTCATCCTTAGGACCCTTAGGAACGTATTCTCCCTCTTTTTTGGAAACAAGCAGCTGTGGCATTTATTTTATCCAAGATGGATTATTGTAATGCACTCTATCTAGACATAAATAAGGCCTGTATTAGTAAGCTGCAACTTGTTCAGAATGCAGCAGCAAGACTTGTCTTGGACTTTCCGAAATTTCACTCAATTTCTGCTGCCATTCAGAAATTGCATTGGCTCCCAGCTGAGAAACGAATCCTGTTTAAGGCCCTATGTATTGTTCATAAGGCGCTTCATAATTCGGGCCCGAAGGGAATCAGACACCTCTCCCAATGTTATGTCCCCAATAGACAACTGTGCTCCGCCGATAAAAATCGGCTGGTTGTCCCCAGGTTTAGGAGGGTAAGATGGGGCGGTAGAGCCTTTGCTGTAGCAGCCTCTAAGCTTTGAAACACTCTCCCCATATCTATTTCTTGTGGTGAGTCACATCTTTCTTTTTGTAAGTCCTTGAAGACCTGGCTCTTTGCCTTGTAACTGTTTCTTACTGAGGGTTGAAGCTCCTGCCTTCCCGGCAGTGGAACCGCTTTAGCACCTTGACGCCTTTGGGCATTTGTTTAGCGCTTTATAAGTTGATCATTCATTCATTCATTCATTCATTCCGTGTCTATATGGGTATGTAAGTGGGTGTGAGAGTGTCTGTATGGGTGTAGGTGTGGGTGTAACAGTGACTGTATGGGTTTGTGAGTAGGCATAACATTGTCTATATGGGTAGGTTAGTGTGTGGGTGAATGTCGGTATGGTTATGTAAGTGGGTGTGAGAGTGCCTGTATGGGTATGTGAGTGGGTGTGAGAGTGTATGGGTTTGTGAGTGCGTGTGAGAGTGTCTGTATGGGTAAGTTATAGTGTGTCTGAGTGTCTGTATGGGTATGTGACTGGGTGTGAGAGTGTCTGTATGGGTTTGTGAGTCGGTGTGAGAGTGTCTGTATGGGTATTAAGTAGGTGTCAGAGTGTCTGTATGGATATATGAGTGTATGTGAGAGTTCCTGTATGGGTGTAACAGTGTCTGTATGGATATGAGTGTATAGGTGAGTGTCTGTATGGGTATGTAAGTAGGTGTGAGATTGTCTGTATGGTTGTAGGTGTGGGTGTAACAATGTCTGTAGGGGTTTGTGAGTAGGTGTGAGAGTGTCTGTATGGGTATGTACGTGGGTGTGAGAGTGTCTGTATGGATATGTGAGTGTGAGAGTGTCTGTATGGATATGTAAGTGGGTGTGAGAGTGTCTGTATGAATATGTAAGTGGGTGTGAGAGTGTCTGTACAGGTGTAAGTGTGGGTGTAACAGTGTCAGTATGGGTAAGTTATTGTGTGGGTGAATGTCTGTATGGGTATATAAGTGGGTATGTGAGTGTCTGTAAAGGTATGTAAGTGGGTGTGAGAGCATCTGTATGGATATGTGAGTGGGTGTGAGAGTGTCTGTATAGGTGTAAGTGTGGCTGTAACATTGCATGGGTAAGTTAGTGTGTGGGTAAATGTCTGTATACGTATGTAAGTGTGTGTGAGAGTGTATGTTTTTTTGAGTCGTGTGATATCTGCGGGTCCATCGCAGATTTACACAGGGCGGCCACACTGAGCCCAACAATGGGTCCACAAATCTCGCAAGTGGCAAAAAAACACATTTTTTGGTATTTTCAACCCCAGTACACATACTTGCCCCTCATTTTTAACATACACAAGGGGTCAGGAAAGCTCTCACCTGACCCCTTCACTTAATGTTCAGCCATCTTCTCAGCCCCGGACCCGTTTCCTGAGATATAAAATGATGGCCATAACTTTTCTGTGAAGGTAAGCCGATCAGGGCCTTGCTTTGGTGCGTGGAGTTGCAGATTCGCCGCAAGTGGATCCGCGGAGGATCCAGTCCCTAGCTATACAAATTTGGTTTTCAGTTAATATCTCTAAAACTGCTGAACGGATTTACACCAAATCACAAAAAGCACGCTTTCTGGACCAAGCTTTCTGCCAAATTTGGTGTAACTCTGTTCAGCGGTTCGGGCTGCGGTCGCGTTCAAAATCCCTATGGGAATTAACATGGGGAAACGAGTTTTGGGACCCCCTTTTTTCTCAGCCCTCGCTTGACGGATCACCTCGAAACTTTCAACACTGCAGCTAGAGTGAGTGATAAGTTAGTCTGAAAATTTCGCAGGGATTCACCAAACAGCACCAAAGTTATTGGCAAAACAATAAACGCTTTTCCACATGGAAACATGGTCCTACCTATAACTACCTACTGGTGACTGCTAGTAGGTAATACATATATACATATATAATATATTTATATATATATATATATATATATATATATATATATATTTACATAATATGTTAGTGACAACATTGACGTTTTGAACTCAAACACCACATAAATTCATCAGTTATAGTTAGCAGAGCTAGCTATAACTTGCACCCCCATCTTGCACTTGTTGTGATCACACATATTACATCTCTCATGAAATGTTCTATGACATCATTTATGACATAGCTGATGACATCTCAAATGACATCATTGATGACATCATTAATCAATACTTTGGGCCTCGGGAGATGCGGTTACCTGGGGCTGAATACAGCTCGGGAAGAGGCGCGGCACACCCCCATCCCCACATTAATAAATTGGACCCTGGAGGATTGGATTCCCCAGCCAAATAAGGCTTGAGGAGGGGGGCTGTGCACCTCTTCCCATAATAATATATTGGGCCCCGCGGATGGAGTCCACGGGGGCAAATATGTTTTGGGGAACAGGGTTGCGTGCCCCCCTCCCAAAATTATTTGAATTGGGCCCCGGGGTGAGGTCCCCGGGGCTGAAAACGGCTCGGGGAGGGGGTCATGTGCACCCCTTAATTAAACAAGGCGGCCCCGGCCACCATTTTGTTTTTTTTGCCACAATTCAGCAGGAGTCCCATGGGATAGCAGGAAGAATTGTTGGTTGTTTTTTAAATTTGGCTCAAAGGGGGTACCTCTGGGATCCCTCCCCATGGGGCCTAGGGGACAGAGTATCCCTACCCTGCCCCCTTATATAATTTTTGTAATTCAAGTTTATGAACAGAGGACTGAGTCCCAAAGTCCTATAATGGCTGCCAGCAACATTTTTGTTATGCTGCTACCAGCCAATTAGAGCGCCCAGACATACAAATATATTCAAACCTTAATTTCTCAAAAACTACTGAACGGATTTACACCAAATCACAAAAAGCACAATCTGCAGACCAAGATCTAGCTTCCTTCCAAATTTGGTGTAATTATGTTCTTAAATAAGTCTATGGAAAATGCATAGGGATTTTGCGTTTTGGAGTCCCCTTTTTCCTGGCCCCCACTTGACGGATGACCTCAAAACTTAACATGCACAAACTTGGCAAAGAAGTGCACTGTTTTGGAAAACTTTGTGGAGATTCATCAAACATTGCCAAAAAAAAACACATTTCCCAGGGAAATGCTGATCTAACTTTGATATATATCATGTGTATTGGTTTGTGTGGGGCTTCTTTGCAGCTAAAGAAAAAGCTAATGAAATAGTATGAACAGTAAGGTGACTTATGTGGTATGACCGCTCAACTGCTTTAATACACTTAAATGGAATGCTGTTTTTTTATTACTTCTTTCTTTCTTCTATTCCTCTGTTCTTATTTTTATTTTATTTTCTACTATCTAATATTAAGATAGATATTTTAATATGAATATGTGGTTTTATAGTAGTAGTACTTTTTTATAAAGTGTTCACCATATTTTGCTTATTGTCAAGAAAAATATATTTCATACTTTCAAATGTTTCAACAAGAGCATTAAAACACAAAAGAAAACCATTCTGAGGCAAAATCTGGATCTGCTTCACCATTCCACGCACCTCAGACAACTCAACTTGTGACACTTTGATAGCACAACAAGATGAAGGACGGAGTGCTTAAACTTTTCAAACACTCACCCCAGTCAAGAGATCTGGGTTAAATCATCATTCTTTTGCTCACCATGCCACCCCAGTTAGGACCCAGCCATATGCAAATCAGACTTCACCCTGCTCCTCAGGGTAACAATCCAGCCCAAACTCCCAGGCCAGGTCCTCCCTGGACCGCTAACAAGCATCCTGGAACCGGATTCAGGGTATCACCCCTCATCAGCCAAGCTAGCTTGAATCCAGTGGCGCAGCGAGCCAGGGACCCACGTCTGGGCATACCACTGGCCACTAAGGACGAGCATAACAAACACAACAAGATGATGGGCGCAGTGCTGAAACTTTTCAAGCACTCCTCCCCAGACTAGAGATCTGGGTTAAATCCATTGTTCTGTTGCTCACCATGCCACCACTCTGATAGCACAGGCTCCATTCAAATGATCACAGAAACACATGGCATATGACAACAAACAGCTGCATATCCTTCGATAATAAAAAAGCTGCCTTGAGAGATGATATTAAAGGTATGCGTAGAGGTCCAGTCACAGGAAAATAGGGACCAATGTTCTTGTATCGCAAAGAAAGGCAGTACCTTCTTTTCCTTGCTCGACATTTTTAGCTTGTGTGTTTCTCTATATTGAAGGGCCAAGGAAGAGTTTCTCCATTGGCCAGAGGTATGTGGCTGATCTCTCCAGTTACTCCGTGCCTGTCCCGCTGATGAAGTTTGGTTTATTACTGTTGACTGGTACAGTACTGGACGAGGGACATGAGACAAATAGATTCTGACTTATGTGAGTCTAAGAGGGTCAAGCAGTAAGGGAGTTATTATGGCGACTGTTTGAACTGCAATCGCCTGCCTGGTTGCTATGCGCTATGATATTAGTATTAATGAGGGGCAGGAGAGTTATATATGAATTGACATTACTAAAGAATACCCAGGCTACACACAGGTAAAGCCATTCATATCATGGACATACTGTATAGACTGCTGGTTTTATTACGATCAAATGTTCAGTGGAATCACAAGCACTGGAAAATCCTCATCTAAGGATTTTCCATCATGTGGCATTGCACCCCTTAATGAACCCCTAGTTCTTAGCCAGTGCTAAATTTGTACAAAAAATAAGTGCAAAGGCTGAAAGTTTTTTTCTTAGGACCCCAGAACCTGCACTGATGAATGGTGAGGCTCCTGAAAATCACAGATGCCTAGTTTTGATTCCACTTTTGACCTCTTCTTCTGTCTCTTTTTGTAAGTTCATTATCTTCCCTGCTTTCTCTCTTTGTCACTGTCTTCCTATTTTTCTCTTACTCTTTCTTTCTGCCTTTTGTATCTTTTTCTGTCTTGGTCCGAGTCAAGTCTGAGATGAAAAATAAGTCCTGGTCCCCAAAAACTAGTGCTTGTGCCACCACCAGCAATCACCCACACAAATTAAGCATTGTTCTTTCCTCATCATTAGACTGTTAAAGGGATCCACTACTCTGCTTCACCACACCTAAAACCACTTTAGACAGTCATAAAATCCACTGCAACGTCCCTTTATTCTGCTTTTGACAATGAACAGCATTATTGTATGTCCAGGGTACAGGGGGATCTGGGCCACCTGAGTGTTTGGAGAGTAACATACCACTTAAATGCCACACATGCAATGAGTGCCACCTCTATGGCACCCATGATGGAGCATAAGGCTACAGCTTTGCATAAATATTTATCTATGCACATACTGATATAGAATCAGTTTAAGTGCGATTACATATAATGCACAGATTCGCTAAGGAACTTACTATCATTCCTAGGTGTTGTATATTGTGCCTTTTATGGAATTTACCATCAACTTGTGGAATTTGGTGCAGGAAGCACCAAGATCCATAGCTTAATCACAAAAAAGCCTGGAATAGGTGCAATTCATTGCTCCTGATAAGTTCCAAACCCCGGTTTATCAGGTGCAATAAATTGCACCTAGCCCTCTAGATCAGTGGTTCTTTAACTGTGGTCTGGAGACCCCTGGTTGTCCTTGAAGCCTACTCAGGGGGTCTGTTACGTGATTAAATAAACAAATTAATAAAGTGTGCATAAATAAAGAAGCAAAATGTAGAGCTGAACATTTTAGAGCTTTCTGTAAATGTGAAGGAGTTTGAAATTGTAGGATGAAAATTAAGTGACTATCCTCAGATTTATTCATTGTATTTGTATTTATTAAGCGCGACATTCATCTCGAGGGACATCACAGCGCTAGGAAGGCGTAATCCTGATATGGCAATTGCAAACAGTATAAAGGGAGGGGCTTCAGACAGACTAGTAATAAGTAGCTTCAGTTAGGTTCTAGGTAACATCGATGTTTTTAGCTTCTTTCTAAAGGGCAAATATTCGTCCGTTAGACGAAGATCCAAAGGGAGTTAGTTCCAGTGAACGGCCGCAGTTTGGAAAAGGAACGGCCTCCTGCCCTGACCCTCTTGGTCCGTTTGATTATCGCCAAGGCCTGATGACATGATCTCAAGTTTCGTGAAGGAGTATAGAAATCTATTTTATTTTGCAAGATACGAGGTCCACTTTTATGTATCGATCTGTGTGCGGAACACAGGAGCTTGAACTTAGCCCTTTGGCATACGGGCAGCCAATGCAATTCCCTCAGACTTTCAGATGCCAAGCTGTATTTGCTTTTATTGCAAACCAGTCTAGCAGCAGCATTTTGGACCACCTGGACTCGGGAAAAGAGGTAGTCAGGCATACCCACGTATAGTGCATTCCCGTAGTCAAGTCTACTGGAAAATAGAGACTGGGTGATGGACTTTCTGCAGTTTAGAGGGATCCAAGCAAACAATCTTCGTAATAGTTTCAGTGTGGCGAAGCTCTTACCGCACAGTGCTCGGACTTAGTCCTGCATTGTCAGTGCATTGTCAAAGAGTATGCCCACATTTTTTGCCACTCTCCTAGGTTCCGGGGCGGCTCCCAGCTCCCGAGGCCACCAGGTGTTATCCCAAACTAGGTGTGCTCTGCCGAAAACCAAGATCTCAGATTTTCCAGCATTCAATTTCAAGCAGTGTTCCGTCATCCAGGTTGCTGTTTCTGTGAGACAGTTAATTAGATTGTTTTTGGTAACCTCATGCTTTTCTTCAAAGGCAATTAGTAGCTGCGTGTCATCTGCATAGGAACAGATATCGAAGCCCCATTTCCTGCTAATCGCTGCTAAGGAGGAGACATAAACATTGAAAAGGGTGGGGCTTAAGGAGGCCCCCTGCGTGACTCCGTATTTGATTATTTTTGAGCTGGAAGAAAAGGGTCCCATTTGGATTTTTTGTGTTCTATTTAGTAGGAAAGAGGAGAACCACTGAAGAGCTTTCGAGTGTATTCCTTTTCCATGTAAGATGCACAGCAGGTGGTCGTGAGATACAGTATAAAAAGCCGCTGTTAGATCCAAAAGGATCAGTGCAGCAGCTTTACCTTGGTCCACCAAGGATCTAATGTTGTCTGATACAGCAAGTAGGGTGGCTTCAGTGTTGTTGGCAGCTCTAAATCCGGTCTGAGAGGGATCTAAGAGTTCGTTGGTTTCTAGAATATTGACCAGTTGTTTATTGACCAGTTTCTCAAGTACTTTAGATAGATATGGTAGTTGAGAGATCGGCCGGTAATTTGCTGGATCATTGATTTCCAAACCTGCTTTCTTTAGCAGTGGAAATACCACGGTTTCCTTCCATAAAGCTGAGAAGGAAGCTGAATCCAAAGATTTATTGAAGATACGGGTGACATGTGGGCTGAAGACAGATAAAAGTTGTGAGAAGATAAAGTGAGGGCAGGGGTCAAGCGGGGATCCTGCTTTAACCTCGGTCATGGCTTTTGCAACCTGTTCTTCCGAGAAAGGGGCCAGGTTGCTTAGATAATCCTGTGCTTTAGGGTGTGGTGCTATTGTTTCCCAGTTGGTATAATTAGAAGTGGACAGGCTATTGAAGGAGGAGTAGATTTTGGAGACTTTATCAGTGAAGAAGCTGTTGATTAGCTCGCAATTGTCGGTTGTAGGAGTCATAGTATGGGACATACTAGTTGGTTTGCAGCGTTCTCTTGCTATTTTATATAGTTCTTTAGATGAATTGCAATTATCCTCTATTCGTTTTGCATAGTGGTATTTTTTTGCACTTTTTAGGGCATTGTGGTAGCTTTTCAACTCCCCTTTATAGATACGTCTATCAGTGCTATCTTTGGATAGTCTCCACTTATGTTCCAGAGATTTGCACCTCCTTTTGAATAGTTTTAGTTCTGATGAGTACCATTTTTCCGATTTTGTTTTCCTGCTAGATTTGCTTTCTAGTTTAGGAGCGCACTGATCCAGTGCGTTGGTAATCTCATTATGCAGGCGTTCCGCCTCTGCCTGGGCAGAGAGTGTTCTAGCGATGCTTGGGTCGCGTGGGGAAAGGTTTGCAGTAAACAAATCAGGGGTGATAAGATTCCATGGTCTTTTTACCCTTGCTGGTATTGTGGTTGTGTGGGTTGGCTTAATTGGGAGGTTAAAAGAAAAGGAAATTAGGGAGTGGTCAGTCCAAGACAGAGGTGTGACTACGGGAACTTCAATAGTCTTTATTTTGGAGAACAAAAGGTCTAGTGTGTGCCCGGCTAAGTGTGTTGGCCCTTTGATCCATTGTTTTAGCTGCAGTATCTGCATATCATTTTCCAAGTGCTTGGCCCCCGGATCCGTAGAATTTTCAAAATGGACGTTGGAGTAATTATGACAATTACTATTGTTTTGTAGTACAGGGGCAGGGTTCCTGGCCCCTGGTCCCGGTCGGGCGCGGACGGGCGCAGACAGGCCTGCCTTTGGCACGCCTTTGGCGCGCCACCAACGTGCCCGCTGCGCGGCCGCACCGTGGCCCCGTTTTTGCAGTCTCCTATTTTTGAACAACTAGACTGTTGCACCACCTCCAGCGCTACTTCCGGTAACTTCCGGTATGCGCTGAGGCTGAGGCTAGACTGCGGTTTCGTGTCCTCCCGCCCTCCCACTTGGACCCAAATGCGGGTAAGTTTTCAAATTCAATGCAGTTGTGGTTTAAAATTCAGTGACAGCACAATGGCAGTTTTAAGAATCAAATGACAGTGCAATAGTAATTTTAAAATTCCAACAGTTAGGAAAAAGCTAAAAATTATATAAAGCACTGAATGCAAAAGCGAGCCTAATGCTCCGTGAAAATCAAGGCACAGATAAAATTATGTCTGTTTGCTAACGCAAAGGAATAAACAATTGGACCAGGGCAACTGCATCAAACAGAATATAGTATGGATGATGAGTGACCTCAATTAAAATTAAAATGTAGATTGTTTTAAATTTGTTTGTGAATGAAATCAAATATTTCATCATTTGTATATTTGTTTGATGAATGATTGCTTTTCTATGTTTTTTGTGGTTCAAATTATCAAAAATGCTTAGATGAAGGTACCCAACTTCCAGTAGTTACTCAGTGGGAGTCAGTGCTTAATTTGAGCCGGTGGTTTCCGGCGCTGGCACCGGCACTTAATTTTCAACACCATACCTATGACAGTCTGCCACATGGTGGCGCTATATATTTTATTTAGAGATTAGCACAACAACAGTTATTAATAAATTCAATATACATTAAAAATGACTAATACCCGCTGTCCTAGCCATTCTAATAGCTTCAGGGGCCTGGAATAGTCTGAATAGTCACACTTGTTAGTGTTGTGTTTGTATTGTCATTGGCAGCGCTGGCAGGGGTTTAGGTGGTGCTAGCTGAAGTGGCCCTGGCACTTATTTTTTACAAATTAAGCACTGGTGGAGGTCCCCAGATTCCAATCATGATTCAGTGGGGATCCACGGGTTCCAGTAATAATTAAGCGGGGGTCCACAGAAGTCAAAAGGTTAAGAACCACTACTCTAGATTTATCATGATCAGGACCCAAAGTATCTGAAGGAGAGAATAGCAGACTTGACTACATACATCTCTTTTTGTCTGTTTTCCCATGCAATCATGTACCAAAAACTGATGACAACATTATGTATTATACTTTTCTCACCTGTAATTAGGCAAGGGAATTTGGTTTTGCTCTGTGCCATTCCCAATTAGGATGATGTTAAATTCATAGCCATTTCTTTCACCGAGCAGAGACAGCAAAGGAGGCTCTAAGCAGAACCAAGGTGTGTGAGCAGCTGGTGAAGCAGCTAAAGAGAGCAGGGAGCCACGAGCGGCTGGAAATCATCATCGAGGTGCTTCAGGTGCTGGCAGAGAATGGTAAAGTGTCTTAAGTGTTTTATGTCTGTGGTGTGCATGTGTGCGTGAGAAGGCCCTGGTGCACAAGCATTATGAAGACCTACTGCTTGGATATTGTGGTAATTCAATGTGGGTTGGAGCTCTTCATGAGTTTTTCTTTACCTTTACACAGGTTCAATCCCAACCACTGGTGCTGGTTTTTGAGTATTGAAACAGTACACCAGCAATAGCTCTGGCTATTAGGGCCGGCATTAGCGCTGGTGGCACTCGGTGCAATAATCATTTTTGGCAACCCCCAATGACCACCTTCTCCATCGATTTACTTACTACCACCCTCCAACAGTGCCCCTCATCTGTCTACAGCCCATGTCTCCCATGCATTTAATTTGCTTTATAGCACTACTCATACCAATGTGGGGTGTCAGAGTGCTTCACATCACACATTTACATTATACAGAGACAATTAATCATTTGTGTGTAATAAATCAGTCTATAGGGAATCCTACATAAAACTATGAGGATTACAAGTTGTAGGAATCACCTCATCCATACCAGTAGGCAGTATATTTCAGGAGTGTTTGGCCAGGAGAAGCACAAACTCAGGATTTCAAAAGTACCATAGGGGTTTTCTTACTAATAAGGATGTATTTCTACTTAAACAAACCCTTGATATCAAAATTAGGATAAAGAAAGACTGGGGAAAAACACCTAACCTATACCATGCAGTTTGCATGCAGCTCTTTGATGACAGTTCTCATGTCACTGAGCTATATAAAGATTGTAACTTATGAACTGCAAGTAACAAAAGGATCTCTGTGACAAAAGCAGTAACCCACTGAGCCATTGATATAAAATACAGCTCTATAATTTGCATGATACACGTTCTTTGCAGCAGAAATATTAACTTTCTGTGCTACTTTATAATGAGTCAAAACTGGCACTAGAAAAAACTCTGATCTCTGTCTAGCAGGAACATTAATCACTAGAGATATGTCGACATATTTTCATTGTTGTCTGAAAACTGCTGGACAAACAAGGAACTCCGCAGCAGGTGCTTTCAAACCCGCAATTTATTTCTAAATGCAGCGCCCCCTTAACTCAGCCGTGATTCCCCAGTTTAGCCATAGTATGCAATGATCAAAGCAACATAGGTTCCCTCTTCTCAGTGGTCAGGGCAAGCCAGTTATCTGTCAACCACTTCTGAGCGTACTCATTAGATTTTAATTTCTCCGAGTCCTGTTCAATGAAAGCACTGAATAGAAGCATCTATTGGCTAGCACCCACATACATGTGAACCTACATTCTTTGGAATTCTAGCATATAGTGAATGGGTTCACATAAACCCTGAAAAGCACCAGGGTCATAGAAATTGATTTTCTACTATTACCATTTTGGTCATATCCTTAGGGCCCCAAAGCTCCACCCCATATAAGGCTGTACCTAGGGCCTGCTGAATGTATATTTGAATTACTGGCAAGATTGGGTGAAAGTGAGATCCTTGTTGCGCTTTGACCAACCCCCGGTGATTTGATCTAGTTTAAGCCTACACCTTTCGATATGGCACCACCAATCCAGCTGCTCTTTGAGGGTTAGTCCCGGGGATTTAGAACCGTGTATTTGGTTTTTGCTACGTTTATTTCCAAGCCCCTTTGTCTACAGAAGTTCTCAAAACAGTCTAAGATTTTTTGAAGCCCCATTGGTGACAGTAGCAATGTATCGTAGGCAAACATTAGCGCAGGAACCCTAATGCCTGCTAGACGTAGGGCATCACCATCACAATGGTTCAGATATGTGATAAGGTCATTGACATAAAGAGTAAACAGGGTAGAGGAAAGAACACAACCCTGTCTTATCCCTCTGTTTACAGGGAATGGCTCGGTCATCTCACCCAGTTGCCACAACCGACCTAGGCATAGTTATGTTCATGGAGCTTCATTAGGATAGCTAAGAGCTCACTAGGTGCGCCCGTTTCAGCCAGAACCTGCCAGAGTGTGGACCTAGGGACCAGGTCGAATGCAGACCGCAAGTCAACAAAAACAACATAGAGCCGGCCACCTCCCAAAACCACTGTTTTCTAGAATATAAGTTGGAGTCAAAAGACCTGGTCCACAGTACTAGTACACCCCTGGAAGCCTGCCTATGATGGAGTTGGAATCCCTCTATCCATTCTTTTAACCTTTCAAGTATTATTCTACTAAACAGCTTCTGCAAGGTGTCTATTAAGCTGATCGGCCTATAGTTGGACGGCTGCGAGGGGGGGACCTTTCTTATGTATTGGTATAATCTCGGCCCCCGCCCAAGTTGGGGGAATTGGTGCACCTAACAAGATGGCATTTAAGAGTAAAGTGAAATATGGGCTCCAAACAACTATCTCACTTAGGTACAGATCACCCGGGATCTTGTGCAACCCAGGGGCT
Source organism: Calotriton arnoldi (assembly GCA_963921515.1). NCBI lineage: Eukaryota > Metazoa > Chordata > Amphibia > Caudata > Salamandridae > Calotriton > Calotriton arnoldi. The sequence continues at coordinate 671,992 of CAWUFW010008707.1, forward strand.
TTATTTGGAATGATCTTACTAATTGCAGAGCTTACTTCCAGTATTGTGATAGGTGGGATTCTTTCTCTGATATTCCCTTTGCCCCCATCTACTAATCCGTTGTCCCACAAGGAAGGCGGGGTATCGATATCCATTCCCTTTACAGAGTAAAGGCTGGAAAAGTGAGTAACCCAGTCTGCTGTAGCAACATTGGTCTCGATTGGACACTAGCCCTCTCAGCTCAATATTGACACTAAGTTCCAAAAGGTACGCTGATCGCCCTTTCTAGCTGCATCCAGTAGGCCTTCCCACTTCCCTTCTTCCCAAACCCTTTTGGAAACTTTAATAATCTTCTTATAGGACTCCCTTCTTGCTTTTATCTCACCCCTATCTTGCTGTTTGATGGCAAGTAGGAGGGATGATCTAGCTTCCTTGCAGTCTTGGTTGTACCAGGACTGGGGGCTTTTCCTCCTATGACCCTTTTTGTTTCCACATAAAAGTACTTTTTTAGACCTGCATACATATTTTTTTAATGGTGCCAATTTTTCCCAAGGTTTCCCTCTGGTCTGGAACCTGAACCAGTGGAAGAAGTCCCTCAATGCTATCTGCTACTAGGTTATATACTTTCCAAACCAATTCCTGGTAGTAGGCTATGGTGGCCCACTTTACTCTACGCTTGTTGGTGGCTGCGCACAATCTTCGATCAAAGGGTTCATTGTCACTATCTATCTTAAAACAGGCATTGTCCAATACCGAGGCATTGTGATTGCTGTCCTGCCTGGATAAAACAATAAAATCAATGAGTAATGACCAAGCCCTTACATCTACCAATATGTACTCGATGAGACTAGTGCAAGAGGGACAATTGAATGTATGTTTACCTTCCTTATCAGAGGGTGTTCTACCATTCCCAGCTCGCAAGCTCTGATTCAGTGTTAAAGCGTTAATTTGAATTGCCAGGGTAGACGATTTTTTAATCGGGGAGATTTCCAATTTAGGAATGCACCATACACTATCTTCATCCTGGGTAAGTGCCTCTTCATTGACATCCAGGGGTTTGTATTGGCAGTTAAGGTCCCCACCCACAAATTTCAACAAGTCCACAGAAGCAGCTGCTATACGGGAGTTCAGTAGCTCTATAATGGGGGAGTCGGAATTTTTTCCACCGGGTCTTAGATACACATTATAAATGTAGGATGTTATGTGCGGGAAGGCCAAGGAAACATACAGTATAATTGGTGAGGGTATCGATATTTCCTGTAAGCTACAGGTTAACACTGTGCTGACCCAAGTAGAAAGGCCCCCTGATGGTTTACCCTTCCCTTGTGATGTTGCTTCTTTGCTGTAATTAACATAGCCCGCACGGTACACCAGCTTGGTAGACCACGTTTCTTGAAAAAGGCAAAGCGCATGCATATCAATAAACTGGGCCCAGTATGCATAAAACACAAATTGTGGTTTTCTGGTCACGTCGGACCGAGGCAAAGTCACAAGTTCAGGCCAACCGCGATGGAGCAAGGGCCGGATACAGGGACCAAGATAGGCCAGCTGAACAAAGGCCCTTAAGTCCAGGTTGCAGAGCATTGAGAGGTCCTGTATCGAGGATGCGCCACGCAGCGGCGTTCCCGAGGAGCAATGGGGCTGTGATGCGAGGTCCTGAGTTGAGGAAGTGTCACGAAGCCGATGTTCCGAGGAGCTGTGAGGCTGTGATGCACTGCTTTGGTTCTGCTAGGACCACAGCTGGGCTGGCAGAGCACCTTCAGGCTCACTTCCAAGGGTCCAGAACATTGGTGGCACCACCTAGGAGGGTTAGGACTCACAGCAGGCAGAGTCTAGATGCAGGGTTCATGGTGGTTGGAGCCTTTCCTGTCACTGAGGCTCTGATCAGGAGGCCAGCTAACTAGCCCTCGGAGTATCTCTGGTGGCCTGGGTTCAAGATGCAGGTCCAGTCCATCTCACGCAGTCTGTTACGCCACGGGCCGCATCGCGACCCGCGGCGCTGCCTGTTTTCTCCTTGCGGGCCACGGTGCAGCCCGCGGCACCCCTCCCTCCTCTTCGGGGGCGCGCAGTGCGGCATGGTGGCCTGCTGGTTTGCTCTGTTGGGCACGCCGCGTACTTGCACGGCGGCCCATCCATGTCATGAGGCACCTTGGGGAACTACACTTACCTGGTGTTGGCATCTGGTGATCCCCCTTCCTTGGGGGCCATATTGTTGCTCTCCTCTTCTCAGTCTTGCTCCCAGAAGGCAGTGGGGGAGGGTTACCTTCCTTCCTTACATGGCGATCTTCATATACTGCACTTCACTCCTTTCCCTATCCAAGATGACAACACCTCTCCTTCCTGTTTTGCCACTTCCTTTTCCTGTATGTCACTTCCTGTTCCTGTATGTCACTTCCTGTTTTTTCTGTATATAAGGGATCAGAACATTTCCTTCCTTGCGTTGCAACACTCCTTGTTCCTGCTGGTGTGTCCTCGCTCCTGTTGGTTCCTAGACTCTTGTCTTGGTGATCCCTTCCTTCCGTTGGCGCTCCTGGTTACCTTGCAACTTCTGCTCCAGCTTGACTTCCAGTTTTCTCCTGGTTCCTTTTGGGCTCCTGGTCTTCCAGTGTTTTCTGGCTCCTTGTCTTCTCCTTCATTCCTGGAGTCTCATCATCATCAGAGGTTTTTTACCTCCGGGGTTTTCCTCTTAGGACTCCTTCTGGAGGGCACTGGCTGCTTAGTCTTTCATTGTCGGCAGCACTGTGGCTACCGGAAGGGGTCGCCCCTATCTCGGACAAACCAGGACTTACAAGAGCTGAAGCCGGGAACCGTCCCAACTCCTCAAGACTGGTAAGAAAGACCCTACACCCAACACAGTCAGCAGGGCAACAGAGTAGCAGTCCTTCTAGCAGCAGAGCAGCACAGAAGTCCTGCTGAATCTTCCACAGGCCCAGATGTGTACTGAAGAGTTGGGTCTGAGCATCCATTATGTGTACCTGGTGCCCACTTTGAAGTGGGAGAAGCTTCTAGAGTCCTTCCCCTGCAGAGGTGTCTGGAATATTCTGCTTTCCTTCCCTGGCCGCAGATTGTCTGGGGGCAGAAAAGACTAGTGTGAAACACATTGTGAGTGTGCTGAGGAAAAGTCTTTATGATGAGCAAGAGTGGTAGGTAACAGCTGTGCCCCATCATCAAGTCAGAGATGGTCCATCCTGCCAACACCTATTCCCCCTTTGTCTCACTTTCTAGGATTACTACACAATGAACAACTGCCAGCTACACCTAGTCACGGGACTCAGGATACAGGCTAGGCATCAAATGGTTGAGGCAAGAATATGCCAACTTCCTAAAAGTGGCATTTTCAGAATTGTGACTTGCAATCCAACTTTGCCTTTTTTAAATTACCATTCTTTAGACACCAATCTCGGCAGTCCTACCTACTCCAATTGAAAGTTATCTCTTATTAAATGTATTAAGGTAACCAATTTTATCCTATGGGAGTGGTAGGCTTTGCAGAAGTAAAAAACAAATGTAAATGTTTTTCACTACCGGGACATGTACAGTTAAAGGTACATCTTCAACTTTTTAAACACACTAAACCCTGCCCTATGGGTTGTTAAGGGCCTATCCTAGTGGTGACATATGTCTGCATAGGAAGGTTTAGGCATGCAAGAAAGTTTATTTTACCAGGTCGAAATGGCAGTTTACAACTAGACACAAAGGCTGCAATGGCAGACCTGAGACATGTTTAAAAAGGCTTCCTAAGTGGGAGGCACAATAAATGCTTCAGGCCCACTGATAGCATTATACTCACAGGCCCTGCGTACAGGTAGTACCACTTTACTAGGGACTAACAAGTAAATTAAATGTGCCAACTGGGTGGAAGCCAATGTTACCATGTGTTAGGTAGAGAGCACAAGTACTTTAGACTTGGTTAGCAGTGGTAAAGTATGCAGGGCCCTGAAGTCAGCAAAAACAGGAGGATTGAAGGCAAACAATTGTGGGAATACCACACCAAGGATGTCAGGTCTAACATGTGACACCCCCCCCCCCCCCTAGTTGAAAGCAGAGGAAACTACCCACCCTCATGGGAGTTCTCATGACTAAGGCGGAAGAACCTGGAGAGACTATTAGCATTGGCGTCATCAGCTCAAGGGCGAAGATCCACCGTAAAGTCCATTCACTGCAGGGAGATGGACCAGCTCAACAGTTTGGGATTCTCACCTCTCATCTGCATTAGCCATCTGAGGGTTTTCCGGTCTTTCTGAACTCGGAAGTGAGCCCCGAACATGTATTGTCTTAACTTCTTCAGTGCCCAGACCACTACAAATGCTTCCAATTCTATCGCACTCCACCTCTGTTCCCTGGGGAGAAACCTCCTGCTGATGAAGGCTGTGGTTGATCTAGGCCCTCTTCATTTAGTAGTGACACCACGGCCCCTATGCCATGCTCGGAGGCATCTGTCTGCACAAGGAAATCCTGGGAGACATCAGGGCCCTTGAGCATGGGTGCCGTGCACATGGCCTTCTTCTGGGTATCAAAATCGTTCTAGCAAGCCTCCATCCAGATCACCTGTTTGGGTTGCTTCTTAGAAGTCAGATCTGTCAAGGGATCAACAATTGTGCCATACTGATTGACAAACCTCCTGTAGTACCGGTCATGCCCAAGAAGGGCTTCACCTATGTCTGGGTCTTGCGAGGATCCCAAGCCAGAATGCTTTGAATCTTAGCCTAGAGGGGCTCTACAGTGCCCCCTCCAAACTGGAAACCCAGGTAGACCACAGAACTCTGCCTTATCTGACACTTACTAGCCTTGGAAGTCAGTCATTTCCTTTGCAGAGCCTGAATCACTTCCCTGAGGTGGCATAGGTGGTCCCCGCAGCTGGAGTGGAAGACCGCAATGTCATCTATGTAGGCGGAACTGAAGTTTTCCAACCCTGCCAGTAGCTTACCTATGGAGGGTGTCAGGGGCGTTCTTCAACCCAAAGAGCGTCACGCGAAACTGGTAGTGGGCCTTTGGGGTAGAGAACACAGATCTCTTTTGCCTCCTCAGTCAAGGTGATCTGCCATTACCAAGACGTCAGATCAATGAGCTCATTGGCTCAGGGATGGGGTGACGTATTAGTAACTACATGGATCCCGCTGTAATCCACACAGAACCAGAGTTCAGGGGGTGGTACCTGGAGGGACAATCTTGGGGACCAGCTTCACTGACCTGGAACAAGGGCTGCTTGAGAGCTCAATTACCCCCAGTTCTAGCATTTTGGAGACTTCCACCTTTACGCTAGCTCTCATCTTATGAGATAACCTGTAGATCTTAATCTTCACAGGCATACTGTCCCCAGTGTTAATATCATGGGTAACCATGTAGTGAGCACTGGGGTTAGGGAGGAGAGAGGCGAACTGCCCCAACACTTGGTGACAGTCCCTCTGTATCTGTAGGGTCAGGGTAGGGGAGGGGTTGATACCCTCCACTGACTCATCCTGCTCCTTTGAAGAAGGGGTGTCAGGGGGAGGTTCACTCTCCTCCTCCATTCCATCATGCGTGACCAGGACCATGATAACCGCGGACCTCTCAAAGTGGGGTTTGAAGCAATTGACATGCAGGACCCACAAGGGGTCTTGAGGTTCACCAGGTAGGTGACCTCCCCTTGTGCTATTTCATCTCATAGTGCTCAGACCATTGGTCTCGCAGGGCCCGAGGCTCCGTCACCCACACTTTTTGGCCAGGCTGAAACTCGACCAGAGTGGCCTTCTGGCTACCAGAGCTTCATAACCTCCTGGCTAGCTTCCATATTCTCCTTCATCTTCTTCCAGAAGTGCTTCATCTGGGTGTGGAGGGCCAGCATGTATCTGATCACATACTGAGGGGTTTTCTTGGGAGATTGTTCCCCACCCTCCTTTACCAAGATGAGAGGCCCTCTGAAAGGATGACCTTGCAGAAGTTCAAAGGGGCTGAATCCAAACCCCTTTTGCAGTACCTTCCTGTAAGCAAACAACAGGCAAGGCAAGAAGACATCCGACTTATGCCTCAAGGGCTCTGACAGACCCATGATTATGCCATTGAGGCTCTTGTTGAGCCATTCAACAAGCCCATTGGTTTGTAGATGATAGGGTGTGGAGAACCTGTAGGTTACCCCACACTTGCCCACATGGACTTTGTGTATGCTCACATGAAGTTGGTGCCTCGGTCAGATATATCTCTTTAAGGAACCACACTCAGGTAAAGATCCCCATCTGTGCCCTGGCCACTGAAGGGGTAGTCACTGTCCTCAGAGGTATAGCCTCTGGATACTGGGTGACAAGCTCCACTAAGATCAGGATGAACCTGTTGCCTAGGGCTGTCTTGGGGCCCAGAGGCTCAACAATGTTGATGCCCGCACTTTCAAAAGGGGGGCCAGCGACTGGAAGGGGAACCAAGGGAGCCTTGGGCTTCCTTCCTGGCTTCCGTTGGCCTGGCAGGTGGGACATGACCTGCAGAAAACATCTGATGTCGCCTTCATCAGGGGTTTGTTAAAGTGGGTGACAAGTCTGTCAAAGGTCTTGCCAGTTGTAGATGACCTGCTATGGGAACATTGTGAGCCAGTTCCAGTAGGAATGCCCTGTGGCACTGGAGGACTACCACTATGAGTGGTAGAATGCACTCCCATGTACTCCAATTGTCTTCATTTTTTAAAGATACTCAGCGGCGTTTGAGGAGTGCTAGCTCGATGTGCGCTCTGTCCGTGTGCTGCTTATTAAATATGACCAGAAAGGAGCCTCATCAGGTCCCCATTCAAGCTGCACTGCCATGTATCTACATAAGTCAATAAAGTCAAAATATCTTTTTGCCAAATTATCACAATTTCAACTTCTTTTCGTCTGCTTTTAATCCAATTTTTTTCTCCAACATTTTTCCATCCTTCACTTCATTTTATACATGATTTCCAGAATCACCCTTACTGGGCTTATCACAGTAGCACGAGTAAGTTATTTTTTATTTTCATTTGGGGAAAGCATGACTTGGTTTGTAAAAAGTACAAATTGATGTACCAAATAGAATGTTTACATAGTATGTATGGGCACTAGGTTTGTGAGCATAGTCAAGTTGCTATGTTTTATGCTGTTTTATGCTGACGTGTTCTTGCATGATATTTTGTATTCTAGATACCCCTGATGAAGGGAATCTTCCCGAAATGCATTGGGTATTTTTAAAGGCATTGTGACTTGTGGAAACTCAATCTGTCTCGTGCTACTGTGATAAGCCCAGTAAGGTCTATTCTGGAAATCATGTATAAAATGAAGTGAAGGATAGAAACATTTTGGAGAATAAAAATGGATTAAAAGCAGACTAAAAGAAGTGGAAGTTGTGATAATTTGGCAAAAAGATTTTTGACTTATGTAGATACATTGCTGTGCAGCTTGAATGGGGACCTGAGAGGCTCCTTACTGGAGGACTACCACCACACAAGTTGCACCAGATTCAGGAACCTTAGGCTCACAGTACAGGAGACCATTCTCCCAGTAAATCAGGTGATCACCAGAGGTGTACCAGCTGACTAAGCCTCAGCCTTCCACCATAGGTCCTCCAGAGTACAGCACGCTCTGGGCTCTGCAGAACTCCTCCCTGGTGGGACCCGCTTCCTTCTGCCAACTGACCAGTCAAGGTAGGTTTCCCAGGGTGGCAATGTCCTCCCTTGAAGGTTTCTGGGCACTGCCCTCAGGCTCAGCCTCATCCCTGATTGGGGTACTTTCTAGAGTGGGTTTCGCACACCACTTGCCCTTTCTCATTTTGGCAAGTATCTGGGCCATTATGCCAGGCTCCAGGTCCTCCTGATTACCCTCTCGGGCTCCCATGGAACGTGTATTCAGGCACACCCACTCAGGCAACCCCAACATCTCCAGGTGGAACCGGAGCTTCACCTCTTACCAGTTGATGTGCTCCATGTCATTATCCAACAGACAATCCACAGGCATTGATGGGCTCACAGCTATCCTCAAGGAACCTGTTCACACGGAGCCAGAGTCACTGGGTAGTGACTCTCATGGTTGTAAGCTAATATACCCTTGTGAAATACATTTGGGACTACCTGCTCTGAGGACACCAGATGACACATGACTGTTGTCATGCTGGCTCCTGTTTCTCCCAGAGTCTCCACCCGCTATCCATTGATGGTGAACCACTGCCTGTACTTCTTAGTGTTGTTAGGCATGTGGGCCCTTGGCACCATCTTTCCATCACCCAGGGACAGAGGTTAACCTCTGTACTTCCCTCCATACTAACTGGGGCAATCTCCACCCCAAGCACTACACTCCAGCCCCAGTGTCTGCCAACAAGTGGGGGGGCTGTGCCTCTTAGGACACTTGGCATCATCCTTGAAGTGCTCGACCTGGTGGAACTCATATCACTTGGGGGATAACTTCCCTGAGAACTTATGATCAGGGAACGTATTCTTCTTCTGCTTAGGTAGGAATTCCGAGTCCTGCCCCTTGGAACTGTTTTGGGGTCTTTTAGAAAACCCCTTGTTTTAATTTTTGTCTCCCTCCTCCTTCTTCTGGTGGGACATTGTCCACCCTTTTGGTGATCCCCTCCACCCTCCAGATACCTTCTTGGACACTCTGGTGCTGACCCAGAGGTCTGCCTCCTTTGCAAGCTCTCTGGGGTCAGTGAGCTTGCTGTCAACAAGGTATGGATGCAGCTCCACAAAACATGTATTGAGCATGTGCTCTCTCAAAACAAGATTGTACAACCCAGAAAAATCATTCACTTTACTGCCCCACACCCAGCCACTCAGTGTCTTACTGGAATAATCAAGAAAATCCACCCAAGACTGATTTGGCAGTTTTCTGACTGTCTAAACCTCATGCGGTCTCTGGAGTGAGTCCAAACTTGGTGGCAACGACTGCTTTCATGGGGGCATACTTCGTCTGGTCTCCTATCTCTAGTGTGAGCAGGATGTCCCTCCCCACAGCAGGCATATACTTCCAGAGACAATACCCCCAATACTCCACTGACACCCTGTGCATCTTTAGGGCTAATTCATAGGCTGAGAACCACTTGTCTATATCATCCTCCACCACAAAGCCAGGAACCAGGTCTTTAGAAATGTGGACCTTTTATCTCCATTGGTCTCTGGGGTATCGTTGCCACCATTACTGCTGGACTCTGCTTGCCTGGCTCTGACGCCCAACTCCCTGAGACTTAGCTCCTGTGACATTCTCCTTTCTTCCATGGGCAGTTTCTCCCTTGCCCAGGCTCTCTCAGCCTCAGCCTTCTTTTCTTCAACCTCCATGGCCAGTTTCTTTTCGTCGATATTGAGTTTGGCTATCTGCAGCCTAAAATCTTTTTCAGCCTTCCTGTCTGCCAGCTCCCCTGAACACACTGCTTTCTGCTCTGGGAGGGAGTTCTAATTCTGGAGACAAGTCATTCCCCTCTCCTGTGGGCTGCGTTCCAGAACCTGCACCCAGGTCCTCCTTTTGCTCCTCCACATCCTCCCACATCATCTTCCCACTCCTGGTCCATTGCTGCTGCAAGTGATTGATGAACTTCCGCCCATGCCTTCAGAGCCTTCTGGAGCTCCAACATCCTGTTGTTCCTCTTGGCTGGAAGTCCCCTCTCCTTGCAGACCTCTTTGAGCTCAACCACAGTGTAGTTATCCAGGTTGGCAAGCTCAAACTCCATCCTTGCAGGTTTAGCCACAGACACTGTTCACTAAGCTGGCTGTTTGATATCTTCCAAGAACTCATCTGTATGCTCGGCACACTAAATCATTTTTGGATAGTTCCACTTATTCTTCATCATTAGACTGATTCGGAGAAAGAGAGAGAAAGATAGGGAGAAACAAGGAAGAAGAGAAAGATAGAAGAATTGGGAGAAAGGGAGAAATCATGGATAAAAAAGAACCTGTAGAGTGAGCTAAAGATATCGGATGTGTAGGGTGGTGTACGAAAAAGGCATGAGGTGAAATCAAGATTAGGCAACCTTGGTATGCAGGAACCCTGGCATTGGTCAGTGCTGGCGGTGAGCTCTTAAGAAATTATTTGTAAGTACTTATCATATGTGACAGAAGGGTAGGCTAAAGCTCTATGTACTGGCTGGTGACTGGGTCCCACAGAGTACATAACCATATGGTGTCTCTTTCTACTTCACTCCCTTAAAGTACTTTCAGTATGGTAATGTTGTCTTAAAACATGAATGGACTAATAGTCCTGTTGGAGATATATTCACATTGAAATCTCCTGAAACTGTTAATCTTTAGACTTTTATCAGGCAATTTGGAAAATTAATGACAAGATTATTCTATGGCAATCTCCATCGATAATGTTTAATTGTTTAGGTGATTCCCATTGGCTGTAATTACATGGCTTGTAAATATTTTGGAACTCTCTAGATGCACTAAAGCTTCAGCTAGTTGAAGAAGGAGTGCAGGAGAACCTCTGTGAGATCCTAACACGACTGCAGGACAGCACGCAGACACGCGATATGTGCAGCATGAAGGCCTCTTCTGATCTTATGGTGTCACTGCTTCTCGGAGGTAAGGACCTAGGGCTGTTGCGGTCATGAGATATTTGCATTATGATGGGTTTGTTCAATGGTTTGTGGCAAATCATAGCTTTCCTAGTGCCTTTCATTTTTTTTACTCCCCAAAGTCTCTACTCACCACCATGTTCCTCAAGACCAGGACTTCATGGATATGTAATTTCTGCAGCAAAGCTCTGAAATATGCATAGTAGCATTCTAGAACCGATGGTCTACACCTTAGTTCCACTTTCGGAGCTTTGTTTCTGGTTCTTCATGAAAGAGAACAGGGGAAAACGTTTCAGAATCCTGTGACGGAGAGAAGGCAGATTCGTTTTTGTGTAGTGGGTGCTGATAAATCGGAACCAGAGCTTGTCTATAGTTCTCGGATAAAGGTTAGGAAAGCATGGAAGACCAATTGTCCTAAATGTGGGATTTTGCGAGGCAAAGTTAGCAGCAGGTTGGATCCCTTTGTTATAGATGAATATTCTCGATGTTTTGAGCCCTGAGACATGAATCACTCTCCTGGAGAACGCCCCAAATAAGGACATAAGTGGTGGCTAGGTTAGATGAGTCTTAGAAGTGAGAGGTCCACACAGGGATGTCAAAATTCAGGGCAGCGGTGGCTATTTGCCTCCAGATCTAAACTGGTTTGAAGGCCCAGATTTCTGTCACAAACTGTATTTACCTAATAAAAAGCAGCTTTGGCCTGTTCCTTTGTTATGCAGCTAGCACAGAAATACAACTAGAAGACACCAAAAGTTGTGTTTTCCCATTCCCCCACATATGGTACCTTAATTACTAGTCGCTCCTTGGACCTGAAACTAAACAGGGGCTGTCAAAAACTATGGACCCTGGCTCCACAAAAGCTTCAGATATACCTGGGTCATAATAGTGCTGTCAAAACACCAGCAACAATATGGAAAGCGCAGTATCAACAACCACCACGTCATTAAGGCAAGTCGATGTGGAATTAGGAATAGTAACTGTATACTGTGCTTTGTATGCTAAATGCTTCCTTGATGATTTAGCGGTAGTCAATAATGTGGATGTGATATTTGTACAGGTCAATATTATTAATCTAAATTTGCTGACATACAATCATTTCAAAAGCCTCATAATACATTCTGCTGCTGAGCCATAGGGGGGACAGAGAGCACAGATCGCTGGGCAGGAAGGAGCATTAGTACCTGGCACCAATCTGCCCTCTGGTTAGTGAGGGCAGATGGTTAAGTGACCTGACTAGAAAGTGAGCACTAATGGTCTATTACGGTTCATATGGTAAGTATTTTTTGGCTTGTGATCCAAATAAGAGCAGTAGTTGGCTGGGGTTATTACAGTTTGGTGAATGAATTTGTTACTTCAGTAAAAGGTGTCCTAAAGCAACTCAATTTATGGAACATAAATCTCCATGCATAAAGATCATATAATGTTATTCAGTATTTCAGCACCTTACTCATCATATGCTTGTGGTGTTGCAGTTTTGATAAGGTGCGGTGCCCTAGTCCGTCCACTTCATACAATAGCAGACCCGGAAGGCTGTTACATTATACAGCATGTGCTTATACATACACTTCCCAAAACAAAAGTATGCAGCCATGAGCCAAATACGGACTGCGCATCGTTTTGGGTAATTTGTGGCTCAGGATATGGAGCCTTAGTGTGGGATCTATTATCTGGGGTGAGGACTTCATTGTGATATTTGACCTAACCGCAAACAGTTCTAGTGATCCCAGGAGTCCGCACTTGCAAGCGACAAGTCATGTGAGAAACCCTCAAGTGAGTGAGGGAACTTGTGAGTGGAGCTTCCACAACTCGTGGTCCAGATTGGACTATTCGTTGTGGCCAGATAACCTAAGTGCATGGACAACCCCAGTCAACTACATCCCCAGAACCCTCTTAGATCATGCCCCAGTCTTGTTGGAACTGAGCATGTCAGGGCAGACACATAGAGCTTTCACTTGGAGGCTCCCTAGCGGGACGCTTCAAGACACCATTTTCATTGAGAAGATTCACACAGAGTCAGAGCAATACTTCACCACTACCATCCATCAGTTGATATCCCGGCGACAATAAGGGAGACGTACAAGGAGTGTAAGCAGAGTTGTAAGAGGGACAGAGATGGGTTTTGAGATACTTTTCATAATCCAAGTGGTTGGGTAAGAGGCTATGCTGAATATTGTACATGGTTGATAGAATGTGGGTTTGCATCCTGACCTGCATGGAAAGTGTTGGGTGTCATGCATGAGATTCAGCAGGGGCTCCAATCAGGTTGTAGTAATCTTGTGTCTATACTTTTGAGGGCATATTTATAAAGAAGTGGCACAACTCAATGCAGTAAGCAGCATTTCTGCTCTGCTTTGTGTCACCTGAAGAGAGCTGAACTGTGCCATATCTTCAAAGAAATGGTGCAGTTCTGCTCTCTCCATGCACTGACTGACTGACTCTCTCAATCTCTCTCTCACTGAGTGACTGACTCTCTCACTCTCACTGACTGACTGACTCTCTCACTCTCTCTCTCTCACTGACTGACTGACTGACTCTCTCACTGACTGACTGACTCTCTCACTGACTGACTGACTGACTCTCTCACTGACTGACTGACTCTCACTCTCTCTCTCACTGACTGACTGACTCTCTCACTGACTGACTGACTGACTCTCTCACTGACTGACTGACTCACTGACTGACTGACTCTCTCACTCTCTCTCGCTGACTGACTGACTGACTCTCTCACTCTCTCTCTCACTGACTGACTGACTCTCTCACTGACTGACTCACTGACTGACTCTCTCTCTCTCACTGACTGACTGACTGACTCTCACTCTCTCTCTCACTGACTGACTGTCTCACTCTCTCTCTCACTGACTGACTCTCGCACTCTCTCTCTCACTGACTGACTGACTCTCTCAATCTCTCTCTCACTGACTGACTGACTGACTCTCACTGACTCTCTGACTGACTGACTGACTCTCTCACTCTCTCTCTCACTGCCTCTCTCACTGACTGACTGACTGACTCTCTGACTGACTGACTCTCCCACTGTCTGACTGACTGACTCTCTCACTGACTGACTGACTGACTCTCTCACTCTCTCTCTCTCACTGACTGACTGTCTCTCTCACTGACTGACTGACTGACTCTCACTCTCTCTCTCACTGACTGACTGACTCTCTCACTGACTGACTGACTCTCTCACTGACTGACTGACTGACTCACTGACTGACGGACTCTCTCACTCTCTCACTAACTGACTGACTAACTGACTCACTCTCTCTCTCACTAACTGACTGACTGACTCTCTCACTGACTGACTCTCTTACTGACTGACTCTCTCACTCTCTCTCTCACTGACTGACTCTCTCACTCTCCCACTGTCTGACTCTCTCTCTCTCATTGACTGACTCTCTCTCTCTCTCTCACTGACTGACTCTCTCTCTCTCACTGACTGACTCTGACTCTCTCTCTCTCTCTCACTGACTGACTCTCTCACTGACTGACTCTCTCACTCTCTCTCACTGACTGACTGACTCTCTCTCTCACTGACTGACTGACTCTCTCTCTCACTGACGGACTGACTGACTGACTCTCTCACTGACTGACTCTCTCACTCACTGACTGACTGACTCTCTCACTGACTCTCTAACTGACTGACTCTCTCACTCTCTCTCTCACTGACTGACTAACTAACTGACTCTCTCACTGACTGACTGACTAACTGACTGACTCTCTCACTGACTGTTATACATGTACTATTTCCCAACCTTCACCCTCCTGTTATTTATGGCCCCCCATAACAAAAAAAACCATAACAAGCAACCATTGGGACAGGCAGATAGAAGTTGCCAGCATTGAAAGGACAAAAAAACTCAAGACATTATTTATTGTTAATACTTTTTAATATGGTCGTTCAGTTGTACATAATGCTTTCTTGGTCATATATAAGGTAACAAAAATGCTTCTGACACTTCTTTATTATAACTTTTCAGCATGGTGCAGACTTCTGTACAGCACAGCTTAAAGACATAGGCAAAGTCAATATCTCTGGCTAAACACTTATAAGGTCCCAAAGGCGAGACATATTGGCTATGCCAATGCTTGTTCTGTCTTGCCAGCCATCTTGTTGAATACATTTGTAGATACTTTTTACTTACTCTGTTGTGTTTTTTAATGAGCAACTAAAGAGCCAAGGGTTTTTTTGTCAACCTTTGAGTAATGCTCCAGAGATGTAAAAATATCTTATTGTAGAATTATCAGACACTTTTTCACCAGAGAGCTATAGAATCATTTCCAACCATTGCCGAGAGCCCTGAAAGTAGTATTGCATATCTCCCGTTGATTTACGGAGATGTAACTGGAATTGCCAGCTTATTGCTCCCAAGGGGAAATTTTCGGAAATGTTCAGCAGAAACAATGTTATTCCTCAAACGCTTAGCCTAACATTGCTTCACCAAAGTGCAGAAATGGTGGTAAATACTATTTAAACCTATATCAGAGGCCCAGACCCCAATGTACTAAGATGTATGAACAAGCAGTGTTTTTTGCATATCAATTGCTCTGTTACCCCAACTTAATTTTGCACTGCGGCTAATGGCAGTGGCTTTGCAAAATGCCCTTTCACAGAAAGTTGTAAGACCTGTTGACTCATTAATATTTATGATGTGGGCGCCCTTTTTCGACTCCCTGCAAATGACCGAAATGCAGAGGGACACCATATGTCCATCCCTGCTTTCTCATTCACAGAATGTCAATTTTATTTTAAAACAGCCCGTATCCCTTTGACGGAGAGTATCTACTTTCAGAAACAAGCATTGGTAAATGCATTAGGTTTCGCCTATGTGATTAATAATACTTTTTTGGTTGTAAACAGCACCACCTCTTACTGCCATTAAGTGCGGGTGCTGAGCACCAAAAATCACTGGCTGGAATAAAGCACTGCCCCCAGAAGGCCCAAGACTCACCAGGTGGAACCAGGAGTACCAGGGAGAAGAGGATGATTGGGGTTGCTAGGCTAGGAGGATCATGCCCAAAGGGACTGGAGGGGCTCTAGGTCAGATGTACAAGTACATGCTCTTAGTTACAGAGGCAACGCTTCTTGAAAATAGTTCTTAATTATGCTTCTTAGAACCTAGGCCACATCACCTTGAAAGACCCTCCACCTTTTTAAGCAAACTTAAAGCACTGGAAAGTCTGTGCTGGTGCTGCCTGTTTCACACTCGTGTGTGTTAGAGAAGAGGGAAGATCTGTTTCTCCTGTTGTGCTTGTTTGACGTGAGTATATTATTCCTGCTCTCTTGGGGGGGCCTGCTCTGGGGGCATGAAAGGCTAGAATTAACCAAGCAGGCTGTTAGGCAACGGTGCAAAGTGAAAGTGAAGGTGGGAGACTGTGCTGCAGAAGAGCCAGGGATCACGCTCCTGCCAGGTGATGAGGGGCGGGGGGGATTTGGAGATGGGATGGGGTCAGCGATGAACTGTAAAGAAAATATCAGACTGGACAACCCAGTTCAGTAACCATATAAATAGAGTATAATCCTACGAAATACCACAAAAAGACCTGCACAGTTGCTCAAAACTGCGCGCATACAAAAAAACGTGAAGTGCATGACTGTCTCAAACTAATACAAACTTATTTTGACTTGCACTTATGTTGGTTGTCTATTTGCTTACTTATATACTATTGCGCAACCTCCTCTGATGTGTCTGTAAAACGTACCTTTTGTTGCAAATTTTTGTCCTGAATTTTGACCTTCTGTCCTGAATTTGTGTCCTGAATTTTGACCCTTTGGCCTGAATTTTTACACTCACCGTCCTGAATTTGGACCCATGCCAGTTGGTCAACCTATACCTACCACCTGTGATGCTGGTGTGAAGAGGGCGCCGAATCGTCCATCAGGGGGATTGCATGGGACACTTATTTTAGAGCTCCCTGCAGTGAGCCTGCCCGGTCGCTCATACGACAGCGGAGCCACAAATTGGCAGCATTACAGCTTATTCAGAGGCTGAGTTCACCAGGAACGTATGTTGCACCTTAGGCGACCCCGTAGCATTGAAGCATCTAATGATCCACAGCTTTCAAGCACTCATTGTTCCTGTCGTAAACTGAGCTACTGCTTAAGCTTTCTATGTTCTACGTCATGGGGAGTACGGCTTTTTTGGTGTCAGTACAAGCTTGCATGACTACTTCATATGGTGCCTTTCAAACGTGTGAGGAAAGATTGCCGTTCTTGGTATGAGGGAGGCTCACACTTCTACTGCAAATCTGATGATACCTGACTTGTTTCTACTGAAGCCTGAGAGATCATTTTCATTTTATACCAAAGTCAAAATGATAGGCTTTGCCAGGGCTTGATTTTTAAATGACTTTTTATTGTTGACATTACCTGACTGGTTAGTCTTCCTTTTATTTCTTAATGTGATAATACTAACTTTATCACGACAAGGTGCCAAACTCGAGTCGTTGATGTTAAAACTTCTAAACTAATGCTGGTAACAGATTCAATGCGACGTTTTACGGTCTTTCCAGAGTTTGGCGTCTGCAGGGAGAGGTATACGCTGCATTGCTGTGTTTACCTGTCATATGAGTTTCTTAGCAGGTTAACGAGGAGGTGTCGCGGCACGTAGGTGAGTTGCGAGAGGAGCCCAGTGCGCAGCGGGTACTGTTAACCAAGGAGATAGTCATAAGATAACTGTGAAGTGAAAGTGAAGGTGCGGAGGCAGATAACCGTCACACTGTAATATCAGAAGAGAGGGCTTCGCCCTGGATTACTGTCAGGACACGAGATGGAGTCAGCCAGTGCTTAATTTTGTAAAAAATGAAGTGCCAGGGCCCTTCTCGGAAGGCACTGCAGCCTGCACCACCATTACCCTGCCAGTGCTGCCAATGACAGTACCGGCACAACACCTAACCATCGCACTCCTACAAGTGTGACAATTCAGACTATTTCAGGCCACGCAAAGCTATATTGTGGCATGAGAGGCTGGTATTATTCATTTTCAATGTATATAGACCTAACACAGTTGTTGTGCTCATTTCAAAATGAAAAAGACAGTGCCACCATGTGGTGGGCTGTCACTAGAGCCGGTGCTGACAATTAAGTGCCGGTGCTGAGCACCGGCAACAACCGGCACAAATTAAGCACTGGAGTCAGCGTTGAACACGGGCCTGTCACACAGCAGTTTAAGTGGATATGCATGGCACAAGTCCTAAACAAGTGTGTCCCTGCTTGTGCCCCAGGGGCACTAGGTAGTGCGTGCTTGAAGTTAAAACTTCTAAACTAATGCTGGTAACGGATTTGATGCAACGTTTTATGGTCTTTCCAGAGTTTGGCGTCTGCAGGGAGAAGCATTGCCTTGGTGGGTTTACCTGGCAAGTGAGTTTTATGCAGGTAAACAAGCAGGTTTTGTGGCAGGGAGGTGGGTTACGAGAGAAGCTCAGTGCACACTAGATAGTGCGTGCTTGTCTGGAGCGCATAGTACATTTTGTTTTCCCGATCGTTGCTTGAGACACTTTAAAGGAGTTCCACCAAAGCGGATGAACACAGTACTTTGCTGATGGGAAATTGATAAGAGAAACACACATAGAAGAACAGGAAATAGAGCGCCTACAACCAATAGAAATGAGGAAAAATAAAGTGACTAGCACAAGGACCAATAAGAAGTGAAGAAGAATTGGAGGGGGGAAGTAAGTCCCTTTTAAGATATATTTAATACAATAGATTTCACAAGCACAGCGCAAGTGTTGTGCAGGTGAAACTTAATAAAAGTTGCCGTTCAGTAAATGCAATGATCCCCTTGACCACTGGCTGCTCCTGGATAGGCATAGCTGGTATTCGCAAAGTCCTTCACAAAACTCACTTTGCGAATGGCTACCACATGCTTCAACATATTGGTGTTCCACAATTACAGTCACAAAGCATTAATGCATACCATTGCAATTAGGAAGGAGGTGTTCAGCTCCATTTTCATGCCCCCTTGTGGTATCCTCCCAATGGGGAAAGTATAGTCATTTCAGTTCACACCATTCCTTTCTCTTCCCATTCGGAATGGTTTGTTCCCCGCACCTTTGTTAATGGATTAGAATGTTGTGGCTCGAGGGTTCTATGCGAGGAGCCTGCGTGAGCGCTGATGAATTGACAGTTGAGCTGTGGCTGAGGCGTTCGCCATGATGTACTCTGAATAAAGGCTCTCTCCTCACCATGCTTCGCCTCTTGTGATTTACCATTTGATCTTCGGTGTTACACTGGCGACTAAGGACAGGATAAGAGAATCCCACTGGTGACAGCGGTACCAATGCCTCAACACGCATGTCGAGATTTTAAGGTGCCGGTGATGAAGGACTTTTCCGGTTGTGCGGCAGCAGTGAGTACTAATTGACCCGGTGAATATTGTTCTGGGGTCGTTTTACACCTATCCTGGTGTTACTTGCTCCCCAGTTCTGCTGCGGTTCATTTCTGGTTCCTCAGAGCATCTACATCACTTTGGTTAGTGAGCTCTGTGGTGTCCGACATTTTCGCCTTTTTGTCGGAGAGAACCTGTCTGTGCTTATCGTCGCTTATGTAGTCTTGCCGGAACCTGTCTGGCTGGTTGACGGAGGTTTGGTCGGCAGCACAGCGCTTTTGGTGTGCCTCACTCCTGTCAGTTTTCCTGGCCGCATGAGAGCGCTGGAGTACTATAAGCTGTGCTCGGTGCTGGTTGCTGTCTAAGGCCATGTGCTGTGTGGTGCCCTGATCGTATCTTCGGCACTGCCTACCAGTGGTGGCTGGTGACATTTGAAAGTGGTGAGGCGTAAAATAATTGTCATACTGCACTATGGCGAGCGAGCGTAGCGAGCGAGCCTGAACAACCTACCAAGAAAATTTTGAAAAAGAGTGGACAAATGGTGCATTTTCAAGCAAATTTGAGAAAGTAGGAAGGTTAATATCCTCTGCTGGTAGATATCACCTCTGCTCTTCTAAATATCCCCTCTTTCCACCCTACAATATATCACTCCCACACTAGACTATATTCCCACTGTGTCTGTACATTGCATCCCTTTCATCCATATGTATACATTCGGCCTAGAGTACAGCCCTTCCCCGTGCTCTGTCTCATCGAACACAAAACGTATTCACCTATCGTTCTATGATATATCACCTCCCTAGTAGATCGTATCCTTTCCTGCTACTCTAAACCGCCACAGTGTGGAATGTATATAGCCTCTTTAATACATCATCCCCTTCCCCTCCAGACTAATGCCCCTAGCCACTTGGCAATAAACGTTTGAGAACATTGCCCCCACTCTGCAATATATCTTCACCTACTTCTGACTAATATGTACCAGTGAGTGCTTGAAATGGAAAAATAGTAGTGCAGGTACTCTGTACCCAGAGTACCTGCTTGTTTCTGAGAAGTGCCTGTACTCTACAATTAAAAGTATAAAATTTCTCTTGAAAAGTGCCAGTACTCTCCCTCAAATAAAAAGTGCTGGTACTCAGTACCGGCCCATTTAAAGCACTGTGTACCGCTCTTCTAGACTACGTCATCCTCCATTTGTTTACATCTCCTCCTGCTTAGATCAGATCACCCTGTTATCTTCAACACATCACCCTAGTACTAAAACATGAACTTTGCTGCTTATTCTAGATCACCCCCTCCCTCTCTGGAATGTACCTTCTCCTACTTACACCTATGTACACGAACGACTCGATTACTGAGAATATATTTCTTCCTGTTTTTGCAAACGCCACCTTCCCACTCGTCAGTAAATCACCCGAGCGCTGATACATATCCATTCGTAAAATTCTATTAACCCTCCGCTTTCCCTCATCTTCCTCGGTTCGAGCACCAGCAGTCCATATAGGGAGAGGTCAATAGAGCGTGACAGGACCACGTGATAAGAATATTTATTCACGAGGAGCCCTGCACCATTAAGAGGCAGGCCCCTTCCCTCTGTTCACAGAGGTCAAAGTAGCTCTATCCCTAGTCGTAGTGGGTTCGTATGTAGCGCTCCTATAACCTTCACAGCTTACGTAAACACAGTGCTTCTCACTAGGCGCTATAGAGTGATTGTGATGTGAGTAAACCGAAGTGTGGGGTTGCTTGCTCGCCGGAATCGGGTTCAAGTGCCCTGAGGTCAATGGCAGTCACTTTGATTTCCTAATGAAGGATCCTGATGCACAAGTGTATACTGGTGTCTGAAAGTGTCACAGAGAAAATGCTTAAACGTCATTCCTTCATGGTCCCCCTACCTTGTCAATGTCTTATTGTATAGGGCAGACAAAGATGACCCTGGATTGAGTCCGGTGATTGCCTCAGATTCCTGAAAGTTAGATGGCTGTCTTTTTTGTGGTAGAGGTTACACAAATAGACGGTTTTACCGTTTCTAAACACTGAGCACAATCCCTTCTTATTGCAGACTAAGGCCATTCCGGCAGCTCGGTCGCTTATCCCATTGGAGGCGGGACGAATGCAGGATGTTTCAGGTGGCCATCTTGTGACGTAAGGGAGTCGCCATCGTCATGCCAGCCTCGTGACGCACACGCTATGATGAAGGGAACGAACGCTCTGTGGTCTAATTAGCATTTCCTGCTAGTTGCTAAGGAAATGTCAGCCACCAGTTGGTGGCAAAATAAAGATGTAGTGTTAGTAATAATGATTTAAAATGTGGCTATCTATTGTAGGGAAACGTTCGGGCATTATACAGTGATTTAACGTTTCTTAAACTCTCGTTTTTAAGCACACAAACCATCCGCCCAGTGCCCCCACCACTCATGTAAATTAAACCATTCTGATATCTCATTGAACCAATGCATAGCCCTATTGGCCACATATCAGCTCAATTATTCATTTCAGCATATGCATCTGCAGTTCAGTAAATAACCTACCCACACTTCAATAATCACACAAAGCTCAAAGAACCACCCACTGCCGACTACTCGCAGCTCAATGAAATGTGCAACAGCTCAATGAAACCCCCGCAATGCAACGAGCAAACACCTAGGTCAAAGAGCCACCCACACAGCTCACTGAACCACACAGCAGCTCAGTCCACTCTAAAAACTCAATAAAGCGCCCACAGCTCAACAGACTAACCAACAGCTCCACTAACTAGTTCACAGACGACCAACTGGCCATAAAGTAACTCAACAATCTATTCTGCTGCTCACTGATCTTCCACAACTCAGTCACATCTCAACGGATCGTCCACATAAATCTCATTGAACCCCCACAATTCATTGAACCCTCCAAAACTCATTGAGCCCCGTCTCCATGAACTTAACAACACAGCACGTAAGGCCACCCCATGATTCAGTGACCCCTCCAAGCAACTCAGCCAACTACGTCACTCCAGACGGTCTGGAGGTGGTGAAGCGAAGCTGGGCGACCCACGGTGTAAGCGGATGGTCACTGCAAGGTGAGAGTGCGAGGGACCCCGCAGCCTGGAAGACAGGCATGGATAACCTGCATAGGGCCCGCTAGCATGAAGTGAGCCAGCACACCGGGCCATGCAAGGGTGAAAGAAGAGGTTTAGAGCTTTCCCAAACGGTTGGAGCCAGCAGGGAGACAAGGCCGAGGAGGACGGTTTCAACAGACATCACACGTGATTATAAAACATGCCATTACTTTCAGTAAAATTAAATATGTTCGTATCAAAAAGTAAACAGTCACACACTGGATTTGTAATTTGAAAAGAACTCACTAAAAACCCCTGAGGATTTTTAAGCAAAGGTGGCCAGGCGTAAAATGAAGGCAAATAAAAAATGTGTACTTGTCAATTTGCAAAAGTTACGCAGTGTTGTGCATACGGCACCTACGTATCTTAAGTGTAAATGTTTACTTATATGCTCACTCCTGTTTACCTTCCCTTGTTCACCTATCAACAGTTTGAGGTTTTATTTTCAGTACGCCTCAATAGGCCTACACGAGATATACTTTACAAGGCCCCGGGAACAATATAGAAAAAATAACGGCTCATCTGAGCCACATACTGTATTACGTTCACTTTAAAAACGAGCACTGGTAAAGCGCCAGTAGGTCTGGCTTTAAAGTGCCAACATCTGCAAACTGCTGCAAAAGAAGAACTTTGGAGCTTGAAAAGGGCTTGGGCAAGGGGTAACATTGCAACCATTATTTAACCTGTCCTGACGACCGCCCAGGCGACCCCGCCAATCATGCGGTAAGTCGCGGCCGGCTCGTGCGCGGGGTGGGGGGGGTGCCGGGGGAGTTTTTAATTAATAAAAGAAAATCCTACCTGAGCAGGTCCGCCGTCCGCGCCGCATCGGGTCCGACTCCGACTCCGTTTGCGCCTAAAGCCCCTCTCAGCCAATCCTGGCGCTGCTGGCAGCGCCAGGATTGGCTTAGGGCACGATTACCTCTCGCCCGCCTGCCCATTAGGAGACCGAGGTTTGAGCCTTTGCTCAACCCTCGCTCTCCTAATGGGCATGCGCAAGCTAGTGCAAACACAAGTGCGCATGACTGGGCACGGCGCGAAAATTCGGTGCCCTTCCCCACTCGTGCGCACTTGTGCTGCAGTGCTGCCTGCTGCCCCTGGTCCCTCTGACAATCATGTCAGTCAACATGACGTCGGACTGCCCACCCCCTTCAGACTCTGAAGGGGGTGGGCGGTCCGACGTCATGCTGACTGACATGATTGTCAGTTCTCCCTCGGCGTCTTTGAACTTAAGTAAACTGATTCAGTTTACTTAGGTTCAAAGCCGCCGAGGGAGTTGCGGGCGGGGGGGCTACGCCCCAACGCCCCAATGGACGCACCGCTCCTGCTGCCACCGCGTCTCAGCTCCAGATTTTCCTCCTAGCCTGCTGGGCACAAGCATATTTTGGAATATCAGTGGTGGGGAAAGTGAATTTTCACAGAGAGAAGCAAGTCTTGTTAAAAGACAAAGCATCAAAGTGAATCTCTGCCGGTCACGCTGACTGGCACAGCAACTTCAAGTTCGACCGCCTGCGTTACCCCATCATAGGCAGGAGCGGTGCGTCCATTGGGGCGTTGGGGCGTAGCCCCCCCCGCCCGCAGCTCCCTCTGCGGCTTTGAACCTAAGTAAACTGAATCAGTTTACTTAAGTTCAAAGACGCCGAGGGAGAACTGACAATCATGTCAGTCAGCATGACGTCGGACCGCCCACCCCCTTCAGAGTCTGAAGGGGGTGGGCAGTCCGACGTCATGTTGACTGACATGATTGTCAGAGGGACCAGGGGCAGCAGGCAGCACTGCAGCACAAGTGCGCACGAGTGGGGAAGGGCACCGAATTTTCGCGCCGTGCCCAGTCATGCGCACTTGTGTTTGCACAAGCTTACGCATGCCCATTAGGAGAGCGAGGTTGAGCAAAGGCTCAAACCTCGGTCTCCTAATGGGCAGGCGGGCGAGAGGTAACGTGCCCTTAGCCAATCCTGGCGCTGCCAGCAGCGCCAGGATTGGCTGAGAGGGGCTTTAGGCGCAAACGGAGTCGGACCCGAGGCGGCGCGGACGGCGGACCTGCTCAGGTAGGATTTTCTTTATTAATTAAAAACTCCCCCGGCAACTCCCCCCCCCCGCGCACGAGCCGGCCGCGACTTACCGCATGATTGGCGGGGTCGCCTGAGCGGTCATCAGGACAGGTTAAATAATGGTTGCAATGTTACCCCTGAGGACAGCTTATGCGGCCCTTGCCCAAGCCCTTTTCAAGCTCCAAAGTTCTTCTTTTGTAGCAGTTTGCAGATGTTGGCACTTTAAAGCCAGACCTACTGGCGCTTTACCAGTGCTCGTTTTTAAAGTGAACGTAATATAGTATGTGGCTCAGATGAGCCGTTATTTTTCTATATTGTTCCCGGTGCCTTGTAAAGTATATCTCGTGTAGGCCTATTGAGGCGTACTGAAAATAAAACCTCAAACTGTTGATAGGTGAACAAGGGAAGGTAAACAGGAGTGAGCATATAAGTAAACATTTACACTTAAGATACGTAGGTGCCGTATGCACAACACTGCGTAACTTTTGCAAATTGACAAGTACACATTTTTTATTTGCCTTCATTTTACGCCTGGCCACCTTTGCTTAAAAATCCTCAGGGGTTTTTAGTGAGTTCTTTTCAAATTACAAATCCAGTGTGTGACTGTTTACTTTTGATACGAACATATTTAATTTTACTGAAAGTAATGGCATGTTTTATAATCACGTGTGATGTCTGTTGAAACCGTCCTCCTCGGCCTTGTCTCCCTGCTGGCTCCAACCGTTTGGAAAAGCTCTAAACCTCTTCTTTCACCCTTGCATGGCCCGGTGTGCTGGCTCACTTCATGCTAGCGGGCCCTATGCAGGTTATCCATGCCTGTCTTCCAGGCTGCGGGGTCCCTCGCACTCTCACCTTGCAGTGACCATCCGCTTACACCGTGGGTCGCCCAGCTTCAGCTCACCACCTCCAGACCGTCTGGAGTGACGTAGTTGGCTGAGTTGCTTGGAGGGTCACTGAATCATGGGGTGGCCTTACGTGCTGTGTTGTTAAGTTCATGGAGGCGGGGTTCAATGAGTTTTGGAGGGTTCAATGAATTGTGGGATCAATGAGATTTATGTGGACGATCCATTGAGATGTGACTGAGTTGTGGAAGATCAGTGAGCAGCGGAATAGATTGTTGAGTTACTTTATGGCCAGTTGGTCGTCTGTGAACTAGTTAGTGGAGCTGTTGGTTAGTCTGTTGAGCTGTGGGCGCTTTATTGAGTTTTTAGAGTGGACTGAGCTGCTGTGTGGTTCAGTGAGTTGTGTGGGTGGCTCTTTGACCTAGGTGTTTGCTCGTTGCATTGCGGGTGTTTCATTGAGCTGTTGCGCATTTCATTGAGCTGCGAGTAGTCGGCAGTGGGTGGTTCTTTGAGCTTTGTGTGATTATTGAAGTGTGGGTAGGTTATTTACTGAACTGCAGATGCATATGCTGAAATGAATAATTGAGCTGATATGTGGCCAATAGGGCTATGCATTGGTTCAATGAGATATCAGAATGGTTTAATTTACATGAGTGGTGGGGGCACTGGGCGGATGGTTTGTGTGCTTAAAAACGAGAGTTTAAGAAACGTTAAATCACTGTATAATGCCCGAACGTTTCCTACAATAGATAGCCACATTTTAAATCATTATTACTAACACTACATCTTTATTTTGCCACCAACTGGTGGCTGACATTTCCTTAGCAACTAGCAGGAAATGCTAATTAGACCACAGAGCGTTCGTTCCCTTCATCATAGCGTGTGCGTCACGAGGCTGGCATGACGATGGCGACTCCTTACGTCACAAGATGGCCACCTGAAACATCCTGCATTCGTCCCGCCTCCAATGGGATAAGCGACCGAGCTGCCGGAATGGCCTTAGTCTGCAATAAGAAGGGATTGTGCTCAGTGTTTAGAAACGGCAAAACCGTCTATTTGTGTAACCTCTACCACAAAAAGACAGCCATCTAACTTTCAGGAATCTGAGGCAATCACCGGACTCAATCCAGGGTCATCTTTGTCTGCCCTATACAATAAGACATTGACAAGGTAGGGGACCATGAAGGTATGACGTTTAAGCATTTTCTCTGTGACACTTTCAGACACCAGTATACACTTGTGCATCAGGATCCTTCATTAGGAAATCAAAGTGACTGCCATTGACCTCAGGGCACTTGAACCCGATTCCGGCGAGCAAGCAACCCCACACTTCGGTTTACTCACATCACAATCACTCTATAGCGCCTAGTGAGAAGCACTGTGTTTACGTAAGCTGTGAAGGTTATAGGAGCGCTACATACGAACCCACTACGACTAGGGATAGAGCTACTTTGACCTCTGTGAACAGAGGGAAGGGGCCTGCCTCTTAATGGTGCAGGGCTCCTCGTGAATAAATATTCTTATCACGTTGTCCCGTCACGCTCTATTGACCTCTCCCTATATGGACTGCTGGTGCTCGAACTGAGGAAGATGAGGGAAAGCGGAGGGTTAATAGAATTTTACGAATGGATATGTATCAGCGCTCGGGTGATTTACTGACGAGTGGGAAGGTGGCGTTTGCAAAAACAGGAAGAAATATATTCTCAGTAATGGAGTCGTTCGTGTACATAGGTGTAAGTAGGAGAAGGTACATTCCAGAGAGGGAGGGGGTTATCTAGAATAAGCAGCAAAGTTCATGTTTTAGTACTAGGGTGATGTGTTGAAGATAACAGGGTGATCTGATCTAAGCAGGAGGAGATGTAAACAAATGGAGGATGACGTAGTCTAGAAGAGCGGTACACAGTGCTTTAAATGGGCCGGTACTGAGTACCAGCACTTTTTTATTTGAGGGGGAGAGTACTGGCACTTTTCAAGAGAAATTTTATACTTTTAATTGTAGAGTACAGGCACTTCTCAGAAACAAGCAGGTACTCTGGGTACAGAGTACCTGCACTACTATTTTTCCATTTCAAGCACTCACTGGTACATATTAGTCAGAAGTAGGTGAAGATATATTGCAGAGTGGGGGAAATGTTCTCAAACGTTTATTGCCAAGCGGCTAGGGGCATTAGTCTGGAGGGGGAAGGGGATGATGTATTAAAGAGGCTATATACATTCCACACTGTGGCGGTTTAGAGTAGCAGGAAAGGATACGATCTACTAGGGAGGTGATATATCATAGAGCGATAGGTGAATACGTTTTGTGTTCGATGAGACAGAGCGCGGGGAAGGGCTGTACTCTAGGCCGAATGTATACATATGGATGAAAGGGATGCAATGTACAGACACAGTGGGAATATAGTCTAGTGTGGGAGTGATATATTGTAGGGTGGAAAGAGGGGATATTTAGAAGAGCAGAGGTGATATCTACCAGCAGAGGATATTAACCTTCCTACTTTCTCAAATTTGCTTGAAAATGCACCATTTGTCCACTCTTTTTTCAAAATTTTCTTGGTAGGTTGTTCAGGCTCGCTCGCTCGCCATAGTGCAGTATGACAATTATTTTACGCCCCACCACTTTCAAATGTCACCAGCCACCACTGGTCATAGGGTGTGGGGAAAATACTTTATTTGCGGTAACCTGTGGTGTTGAGTGTCCTTATCGCTCCTGCTCTCATTCTCCTAACAAAGCATTGTAGGCTGGACACCTGCTGGAGGAACCCTGCCGGAAAACCATTCTGTGCTGCACTTGAGGCATTATATTCCCCTGTCTCTCTGAGAAGTTCCATGTGAGGAAGTGGCAGGTAGACTCTGACCTGACTGAGCAAGAGAGTATACCTAGCCTTTTAGCTTCGGAGTTGAAGTGGAACAGTGCCACCTGGTGGAAGTCCTTTCAAGTGGATAATATTTGTTATTTTCTGTTCTCCACTTGTAAAGACAAGTTTTTTTTTAAAAAAGAGTGTCTTTTCTTTGCAAATCTCTGTGGGGAAAGAAGATAAAATCTAACGTTTGAGATATATTTAGCTGTATACCTTTTGGGGGTATTTGTTAAAGTTTAACTTTGAATTTTCTTGAAAGTGTTTACAATCCCTGGTCATATAACTCAGTCATGCAGAATGTGACACCCCCGCTGTTTTTCCTGTCTACTCCAGGAAAGCCAATTCTGAAGTGGAACAAATGGAAGAAAGTATTTCATAACTATGCTGTTGTGTGTGTGGTCCGAATTTAGGCTTGGAAAGAAAAGTAGCGCTATTACAACACTATCTAGGTGCTGAAGGTCAAGAGATTCTGGAGCATTTGCCTGATCTGGGTGCTAATGAGGCAAAAGGACTTAATGAGTATGAAATAAATATTAAGAAGCTAGACAACCACTTCTTGCCAAAAATTAGCACCATAATGGAGCACTACCATTTTGGGAGGAGATGCCAGAAGGAGGGGGAATACAGTAGAAGAATTTGTGTCAGATTTAAGGAAATTGTCTGCAAGCTGCAAATTTGGGGGGCGTGCGAGGAGCGTATAAGAGACCAGTTTTTACTAACCTCTCTCATCTTACCTTTACCCTACTTCCCCATGCCCTCGTTTTTACCCCAGTGCCCCTGGGTCTTTCTTTTCCTTTGAACTTATTGATTGTAAAATAGGGGGATGTGTGGTATCCTCCGAATGGGGAAAGTATAGTCATTTCAGTTCACATCATTCCTTTCTCTTCCCCTTCAGAATGGTTTGTTCCCCGCACCTTTGTTGATGGATTAGAATGTTGTGGCTCGAGGGTTCTATGCGAGGCTCCTGCGTGAGCGCTGAAGAATTGACAGTTGAGCTGTGGCTGAGGCGTTTGCTATGATGTACTCTGAATAAAGGCTCTCTCCTCACCATACTTCGCCTCTTTTGATTTACCATTTGATCTTCGATGTTACACCGGTCCTCTTTCCAATTCACAGTTTGTCACATGCTGGTTTTTGAGGGTGGGAATGTCATTTCCTACCCGCAGTGCGTCCTTTGTACATAACTATTTTTTGTGGTTTAAAAGCTTGTGGCTTTTCAAATCTGTGGCTTTGTGACAAGAAATGGGCTTAGTACAGTGGTTCCCAACCTGTGGTCCGGGGACCACTGGGGGTCTGCAAAGCCTCCTCAAGGGGTCCGCGCCTTCTTAGAAAATTAAATAATATTAACAGATCAATAAAGTGTAGATAAATAAAGAAGCTAAATGTATAATTGAAAATTTTTAAATGTACTGTAAATGTGACGGAATTTGAAATTGGAGATTTAAAATTAAATTAGTATTCTCAGATTGATTTGTGGGAGCAGTGCAAGTGCGTCAAACAGAGTATAGTATGGATCATGAGTGGCCTTAATTGAATTTAGGAAAGCTCCAACCTTCATAATAAAATTACAATTTTGATTTTTTAAATGTATTTATATGCGTTTGCAAATAAAATGTGCCATAATGTGTGTATTTGTTTGAATGCTTTTTCTGTATTGTTTTGTGGTTCAAATCATTGACAGTGCTTAGGCTGGGGCACTCGACTAACAGTCATGACTCAGTGGGGGGGGGGCCTGGATTCAAATAATTATTTGGGGGGGGGGGTTCCAGTAATGATTAATTGGGGGTCCCCAGAAGTCAAAAGGTTGAGAACCACTGGCTTAGTACGTTGGGACCTTGCCACTTTAATCAGTGAATTGCTATACTCCTTGGGCCTCATTTATGAGGCCCCTTGTGGCACTTTTGTGCCACCGGAACGTCACTTTTTAGATTTTCCGGTGCCACAGCATATTTACAAGGCCACGTTCATGACCTTGTAAATATGTGCCCCTTTCAGGCAGAACACTGTGTGAAAGGGGCATTCCATGTGTGTTGCTGTGGGGGTTCCCACGCAAAACCCATGGAATCTGAAGCATTCCTAGATTTAGGAGAAATCGTAAACCTGGGAATGCCTCCGAATCTAAGGCCACCCCAAGGGGTGGCATTGGGGAGGCGCAACGAGGAGAAATGTTTTCATTTCTCCTTATTTTTAGGTCTCGCCTAGGCAGCGCTTGCGCTGTCTCGTTGAGACATGCAGTATATACTATAGCAGGGAAGCTTCGTTTAAGCTCCGCCCACTCTCTGCCCATCTTTTGGATTGGCTTACATCCTAAATGCTGCATTCTGATTGGTTTTCAGCTTGTTAGTCCTTCCTCCTGACGGCCATGTCGTCATCTGTATACTTCCATGGCTATCGGCCCCTTTACTTTAAAAACGATTTTGTTGCCGTGGCTCACCCCCTCCCCTTTCGCAGTCCGTGACTTCTCATGCCACCACCACCACCCCCCACTCCCGTTTGTGCCTTTTTTCCCGCCCGCACTCCCATTTCAAATGCAATAGGACTCGCGTAAATGCGAGTTCTATTGCATTGCAAATGCTTGTTTTTAAAGTAGTGCGCATTAACATGTGCGCGATGCCTTACATGTTCGCATGCGCGCCAAAAGTCTCGCACGAGGAAAAACAGGAAGTGATGTGGATAGGAGGGTGTTTGGTTTCCAGCGCTCGCACACACCACTCGCGGCGCGCTGTCGTCTGTCCCGTTATAGCTAATAAATGCAGATGGACAGCTTTCAATATTGAGCGTGCCTGGTTACCCCGCTGCCCCCGTGCCCTAAAATTCAAGGCCGGCACTCTCAAGTGGGACAGGGCCGCCGTGCAACCCTTGTTTCAAGTCAGGCAGTGCTTTGTCTCCGGCTCCTCGGGCTACGGTGAGTTCTTCAAATGTGCAGCTATGCAGCGGGGCGGGGAATAGCGCCTCAACCCTCATTCTGGTGCGCACTTCCTTCCGAGAATGCGTATCGAGTGTGGTAATGAGAAGTCTATTTGTTCGACGCGTCAAATAATACCGGCGATAATAAAGGGCGGGTAATGAATCAAAACCACTGGAAACTTCGAAAGGGCATCTTCTCACCTGCTTGGTTTGCTCTGATGATAAAGAGCCTTCTGTTTGTTTCAGCTGCGGGTTGGCAACTGGGCGCCCTTCCAAGAATTCCTCAAATGTGTGATAAACAGACGTGCCTAATAGGTGTCACCTGCACGCTATATTGTCATGCGGCCCATAGAATTCATACATTATGCTTGCTATTTTCCCTCGCTACTTTGATACTCTTCACAGTCATGTTATCTGTCAACCACAAGTTTTACGTGCCTTTATTCATTTTTTCTTTTTACAAATTGGTTTAAGGGTACTTCAAGATGAAAAACCCCTCCACTCTCATTTTCATAGCCACTCTCCTCCTCTCGCTCTTTTTCTCTCTTATGTTATCTTTATTTTACCCTCCGCCTGTCCCGTCCGCAATAGTCTTGTCACCTCTTCTTTAGTCAGTGGTTAAGCACAATTTACACATTTGTTTATTTATATTTTATGTGTGCATTTCTGATTTTTAAATAGCAGTTTTTTTCCCCGTGACAAAGTAAAAGAGAGCAATACGTCCCTTTAATGGTATATTGCTTCGGATCGTCACAGGAAACTGCTGCTGTGATTGATAACAAGAACTACTTTCCCACTGTCCCTGCACCCCTCCCCATGGCCCCCGCCGACATGTCTGCGTGCTGTGTGTAACGCTGAGGCCTCCGCCGCGCTGCTGCCGTCCCGAGATTGTGGACCGCCGTGCCCTTTGGAGAGCACCATACCTCATTAGCAAGCGTTGCCTAATTAAATTTGATTTAGTGTTAACGCTGTCAAGGTCACATAGCTTCAGACCAATATCATTTCAGCCCCGCTCGCTGCGATCATTACATCCAGTCGTCTAACGGCGGGATCCCGCCTCTCCGCTGAAGGTTGTCTGAGCGGACTTGCAGGCACAACTGTGGTTCAGCCGCGCGTGCCATTGTTCACACGCGAAACAAATGCTGGCTTGGAAAGCTGAGGGATTCGTGGAACAATACTTTCTTCTAATGACTGCCCTATGGGAGTAATCCACACAGGCAGATGTGCCTCAAAGCCCCCCTTTTTAACAATCATAGGCATTTCCTAGGGGTAAGGCAACATTGTATAGGATCTGTTTATACTAATCGGCTATAGGATACCATGCTTACTGGAAGGTCGCTTAGGGCCTCCCTAAAGGGTGCAGACACACCGTATTGTCCTACTATTTTTGCCCTAGTAGGTGTGTCATATTACTCTCTTGTAGGCATTCCTACAAGAATCCTACAAACAGGGCTCCTACAAGAATCCTACAAACAGGGCTTTAAGTGGGATGAAAAAACTAGGGGTTCTCTCAAAGGGGCGTCGCCGATGTAATTAATGACGTGGCTGAAAAACGCCTCAGCTCCAAATCTGTGCTTAGCATAGTGGGCCGCCCAACTGGTATTTTGCTGCTTCTGTCATTGTACCCAGATATATAATACAATAACTAACATTGCACCTACAACAAGCCAGGAGTATTGGTTTTGTCAATAATTGTTAGTTGCATAACATAAGTAAGGCTACAATGGCTCTGTCCCGACAGAGCCATTGTAGCCTTACTTACACTTACCCAGGTTCTGAGGGACACAGGGTTCCCCCATTGTATCTATACCTTAGTTGCATAACATAAGCAACAACTATGGATTCGTTGTATATAATATTAAAAATGCTTCAGTTGTGAAATTATGAGACTGTGAAAGAACTATATTAAAAACAGAGCTTTGGACTTTACTATTTCCAGCTGAAAGGCAATATTTCTCTCCATATGTTCCCATACCTGGAGTGTCACGCAGTTTGGTGCTCACTTTCCCTCCATGTTAAAGAACAGTAGATGTTTCAGCACCCAGGCTAATATGCTGCATTGCTAAATACATATACGGTCCCAAAGGCGAGACCAATGCATTGCAAATGCTTGTTTCCTTTTTCTATGTGTGCTGCATTCTGCAGCACACATAGAAAGAGGAAATCGCCTGAACTGATTGATGTGCAGGAAGGTGTCCCTTCCTGCACAACATCAATCAGCCCCGCAATGCAGGCACCCTTGCACCTTAGTGCAAGAGTGCCTGCGTTGGCGCATGGCAGCCCATTGTGCCCCGGTGCAGGGGAAAAGGACAGGAATGTGCGGTATCTCATAGATACGGTGCATTCCAGCCCTTTTGTTTTTGACTTAGGATGAGGCCCCTAACCTGTAGAGCAGCTATTTTGCGGTAGTGAGGGGCTGCATGGCATAGTCATGCACTTAACAAAATAACAGTAGAACAAGAATGTTATGTCCCATTGCTGAGATGCTGCATGCAGTATATATGTACTTTATAGAGAAATATTATAAGATTGTTATGTCCCATTGCTGAGAGGCTACAAGCAGTGAATGTGTGCTTAACAAAGTAATAGTATAACTTAAGATTGCTGTGTCCCTTTGATGAGAGGCCGCACGCAGTAGTCATGCGCTAAACAAAATATTAACATAACAAAGTATGTCCTCCTTTCTCTTTTTACACCAGATGATTCCATGCAGAAATTGTTTGACAATGGCTGTGGTACAGTCTACAAGAATGTCCCTGCCTGGCTGTCTTCCAGGCACACCGTACTGCAGATGACAGGAGCTCTGGCCATTGCAAATTTTGCCAGAAATGGTGAGTTGGCCTATCAAAGGGAACGAAGGAGTGTCACTGTTTTGCTTACTTGTGTTGCAAATCTGAATTTCTGTGTCGTTATTATTTTTCGTTCACATACCCCCCCAAATACGCATCTTACATAAATTTAACACGCAAAGTATATACATTCACAGATTACATAGAAGAACTATACACTGTAGAGGGTACAGAGAGTAAACGTATCCAACAAGAATTAACAAATCAATCTATGTACACACATCATGTACAACCAACACATAAATATGATGTAGACTGGGACAATACAAAGAGACACTCCAGAATCTGCACATTGAAAATGAATGCAAACAACACAAATAGGACACACAAGACAGAAATACTAACAAATGCACACATACTAGGTGCACACCAAGGCAGGTAGACCCAATACACAC
This sequence comes from Calotriton arnoldi, assembly GCA_963921515.1. Classification (NCBI taxonomy): domain Eukaryota; kingdom Metazoa; phylum Chordata; class Amphibia; order Caudata; family Salamandridae; genus Calotriton; species Calotriton arnoldi. Next base: position 705,773 of record CAWUFW010008707.1, read on the forward strand.
TTCCAAAATACATATACATGCAGCCAGCAAACATGCAGCGCCTTGAGCCAGCACACAGACAGACATCACGTAAATGTAGCACGGGCGTTTTCCTCACATTGACTCCTTCTGGATTAGACTCAAGGCATGATTTAGAGTTTGGTGGGTGTGGAACAGCCACCAAAAACAGAGGATGTCCCATCCGCTCATTTTAGAGTGCATAGACGTCAGTGCACTCTAAATATGAGGACACAAAAGTTGTTGCTTTTTGGTGGATGTCCCACATCTGACACATTCTAAATCCACCCTCAGTCTAACTGAGCTGGGTGATAGCTGCACCTGTTAATATGGCATTTGGGTGTCATAGTGGGATCATCAAAAATCCTATATTGGCACAAAGGTATTATTGGTTTTTAATTTTACATTCTGTGATTCCATCTTATGACAAGACGGGTCTGAACTGATTTCAAGTCCATGGCAAATGCCTTGATGGCCTGTCTCCTTCGATGTGTTTTTCAACCTTAAAAGATCACATAGCTCACATCTGGGTGTGGCTTTAGCCACCATCTTACATCAAAGGGAAATTTTCTTCTTAAAAACGTTCATATAGAATTTTGAAATTTTCTTTTAATACTTTATAAGCATTATGCCTATTTTTCATGTAAATGTGCCTCTGTGTAACTGATTTTTCTCTATGCATATGATAAAATTGCATTACAATCAGGAGTTTGTGAGAGAGATTGGAGTTTGGTTTTAGCAATAAAAACCACACCCTCGAAATTTCCACTGATAGCGTTTGACTGATCAAACCAGGCCAAATTTATCAGAGGTAAACTTACAAGAAAAGTCTGATACATGTTGAAATCTGTGAGGTAAACACCAATTCTGAATATAATTCGCTATTTTCCTATGCAAAGTTGTAATATACGGTACTTACTACACCTAGTAAATACTGCACCGTGGGGTAGTAATGCTTACCGGATGCCGAAAATACCTCATGCATTACTGAGGCACTTGTAATCAAGGCCTAAGTACATTTTAATTCCTGCTGTTTACAGAAATTTATCCTTTCACTCCACTCTAGAAATGATATGGTTTGGCTGTGTTTGACACTGTCTTAGGTCAATATGTTGTTCAAAATTGTGATTAATAATTTATGGCCTATAGTTTCTAAAGCTGCAGGTGCAGTGTTATCTTCAGGATTTTGGGGGCCCCAGGCAAGACATATTCTGAGGCCCTGTACGGAACAGAATATAATTTTGTCTTACCCATTTACTGCTAAGTAAAGCCTGCATGATGCCAGGAAATACTAAATTATATGTTAAACTTTAATAGGGTCACAAAAGCAGTTGAACTACTGTTGCCGGAACCTCACAAATCCTTAAGGGGACACTAAGGCGAGAGACAATCAGAGACAGGGAGGGAGAGATGTTTAGATAGAGAATTAGACTAGATGACTGCTGACACTGGAGATTTGTATGGATAGTGGCAGATGTCTAATAGAGAGAAGGTCACTTTCCAAGAGGTCTCCTTAGAAGGTGGGGGCCTTGGGCAATTGCCCACTTTGCCCATGCCTTAAAATGTCACTGTGCAGGCATTCTGGGAAGAGGTGCGGCGCAGCGGCCAGGGCGGCTGACTCCGGAACATGGGGGCTCACAGTTCGATCCCCGGTGCCGGCGGCAGGTTAGCCCAGCACCATGTGACTCTGGGCAATAGCTTGCTTAATCTTCCCGACGGCCCCCAGTGCCTTGACACCCTCGGGTAATTGTTCGCGCTTTACAAATACGGATATTATTATTATTCTCACTGTGCTGTGCCCTTTTGCTCTCCACTCGTGGGATTTTTGAAGGGTTGATGCAATGCATTGCATCTTTCAGGGCCAGATGAACTCTCACAAAAAACCTTAGTAAATAACCATCCATATCACAAACTGCTATGTCGTGCACTGCACTGAACCCTTACAATTTGTACTCAAAGTGAGTAAATGCGTCAATGTTTTATTGAAGGACTTAAATTTAGTTTTTAATCTGAAAAATATGTTCCTTATATTCATATGTTCATTTATATTCTAAAATGTTGGTGCCCATTTACTGAATGAAACCAATCTTTCTGTCCTGATGAAGACCGCAGAAATGTCTATTAATGGTGAAAACACTGACAGAGTTATTGCAATAGTATGACGGCTCGCAAGTGATCAGCACACTTACACTTGGATAGTTTAGCCAGACAAGTATCCCCAAAGTGTCAACCATTTAGGCCTTTTTTTATTTGTGCTTGTCATTCTTGCAATATTATTGTTGGTAACCTCGTAGCCCACGTTAGCTCTGTGCCGTCCGTTCTTCCCTTGAAATTTTGCACCACTTTCATGAATTTTTTTACTTTTGTGCTACAATAAGAATAACAAAGGAGTTTAATCAGTATCTGCCTTATTTAGAGTTAGAGGTAAAGGGTTCGATGTATGCATCATGGCAGACCTGAACATGAAAATACTAAAATGTCCCCCACATGGAGAGAGAAAACTCTCTCCATCTCATGGAGGTTGGTTTTTTGCTTTCTCAAATACATTCCCTAAATTTAGGGGTTTGTCTTTGAAAGAAAAAAAATTGTTGATCTGTCGGCCATGCTGCCACAGTATCACGGGCTGCCTGTCAATGTTTCTTTCCCGAAAGTTCTCATGACGTGATGGTGGACATATTGTCAATAAAAATTCCCAGAAGAACATGCAGGGGACTCTAGACTGCAAGGGCTGGTCACCACTCGGCAGCAGAGCCACCCAACTACAATTGAGGCTGGTCAATAAATAAACAAATGTTAATCTTTCCACTAGCTAATCCTGAGTTTATTTGATTGACTTTGTTAGCAATTGGGAGCACATATGTTGTTTTATCTGATCCCCAAGCTATTGAATGATGAAAACACTTCTGAGGGAACTTTGGGGGATATTCTCAAGAACGTGCGATAATCATCGCCAAAATAGGTTAACGCAAGTCATCATATCGCCGTCTAGCGCGGGAAAATAACCCCGTGTTAACGTGGCATTCACAACACGGCGGTCACATGCGATAGTACCCCGATAACGCGGCAAATGTCTGCGATAACACTACCGGGACGGCGATAAAAATCTCAACCCGAATGTAGGAGAGTAGGATCTGCCTCTTATGTTGCCCCCACTTTTTTTCTGATGTTAGCACTGGTTTCTGGCTATAGTCTGGCTGGGTCCCTGCCAATCAGGGCCCCAGCCTCTCTGTTCTCTCTAAACGACATGGAGTGCACTCTAGGTGCACTAGTGATTGGATACTGTGGTGCCTTATGAGTCCCTAGTATATGGTACCTTAGGTGCCAAGGGCATAGGTACTTCACAGGCCTACCAGGGGCTGCAGCATGTGTTATGCCACCCCTGGGAAGCAGTCTAAATCTGACACCACAGGCCTGCTACTGCAGCCTGGGTGAGGTGGTGCTAGCACCCCTCACTGAGATATAGGTTTCCTATATCTCTCTTGCACACACATATAAACCTATCAGTCACCCCTAAGGCAGGCCCTATCAATCCTGAGGGCAGGGTGCGTGGCTTCTATGTGAGGGGGTGCCTCTGCCTGAGCAGGGCCCCTCTGCAGCTCTCAGAGTCTATTCTCTGGTGCTGTTTGTGGATGCGGTTAAACCATATACTCTTAAGTGCATTATATCCTCGCGGTAAATGCTAACTTTGGAATGGCTGCATCAAAACATGTCGTGTTTGGTGTCAAACATCTTGGAATACTACCCCCCGCCAATCTTGGCGGCGGGGGTAGCATTCCACCCTTCTAGAGGGATAAGACATGTACCTGCTGTGGAAACGCGGTAGAATCCTAAAGAGCCCTGGCATCACAAAATGGATGCCACCAGTCACAGACACTGGGCTGCCCTCATGCTGATGACCGAAACTCACAGTGGAGGAAGCCCAACAATAGGCATCCTGTCACAGGGAGGTGTAACCACCTTCCAGACAGGGTTTAGTGTATTGGGGCTGGGTGGGTGCACTCTTAGAGTGCTTTGAAGTCCTGCACTGGGGGAGCAGAAGGCTCCTCTGTGCATATGCCAGTTCAAACCAGCTCAGGGGCTACCTGCCCCTGCTCTGGCGTGAAACTGGACAAAGGGAAGTGGGTGTAGCCACCCCCTCCCTTGACCCTCCCATAGGTGGGGTCATAGAGCTAGTCCATCCCCTCTTTTTAGTATAAGAGGGGGAACCTTGCCATTGCAAAGCAGATAACCCCTGGACGACGCTCTACAGAAGAATCCTGGTCCTTCGACGTTCCACTACCTTTGGAAGACAGAAGAATCTCCCTTGGAGTCAAGGAGTGACTCCCCTGCTTGGCAGGCACCAAAACGACAACGACGGTCGCAAACTATGCCGCTCCCGCTGGAGTCCGAAGTCCCTGCAGCCCAAGAAGTGGATTTCCTGACCTCTCCCAGGCCATCGTGAGTCCCCAGCGAAGCTGAGGCAAGTGGACCCCACGAGTAACGAGGAACCGTGACCCCTGGGTACCGTGCACTATTGTCAAGTGCAACCCCTTCACAACGTTCTACGAACTTGTGCTTTGGACCACGTGTGGTCCCGACCTCCAGCAGGAATCCCTCCGAAGATCAGAGGCCTACATCGTCCCGAGTGACTGTGGGCCCCTGTTGAGTGATTCCGCCCGAGGTGTCTTTGCGATCCCTTGCCCGCTGGCTTGTGGGTCCCCAGAAGACTTCTTAAAGAAACCAAAGGGCTCCCCTGGTTGCTCCAGGCCTGCCCTGACTTACCCTCGCTGGGTGAGTCCCTCAGACCTTGCTGGTCTGTGCCATCGACTTTTCTTCATCTCCCCGAGACTTGCTGCTGCCAAGGCTTGTTGGCTTCAATCGAGTTGCCGACACCGCAGTCAGCTGCAGACGTCGAGGGACCCACCGAATCCAGCTCCTGGTCATCGTCGACCCCTCCTGGACCACGTGGCTGAAGAGTCAAGGCACCCGCAACCAACCTGAATCAACCGACGACGGTGGGCATCCATCTTCCTTGCCCCGGGTCACTGCCAAGTGACTTTGAACACTGTCCCCTCTGCTTTCAGGTCATCCTTCTTCAGAATCCAGGCTTGGATTCCACCGGACACTTCTTCAGCTCCCGCAAGCAGCAAGTCTTCTTTGTTCGCCATTGAAAACGACGCCGCGACCCGACACCAAAGGAGACCTGTGCACCCGGCTTCCCTGGGTGAGGTAACTCCAGCACTACGGTGCTCCTGTGGGTGTGGGCCCTAGAACTACTTACCCTGTAAGTGACTTGCTTGTAGGTTCTCCCGAAGTATCCTAAAACTCTTTATTTCCAACCTCGACTTGCTCCATTGAAGTTAACGGCGATCCGCGCCTGTGTATCCACACTGCACGCGTCCCCCGTGGGTCCTGTACTTACCTGCCTTGGGTGGTTTCGTGAGGCCCCAGCACTTCTGAAGGCCCTAGGCCTTGTTTCCCTGCAAGTCGTTGTCCCTAAGTCTCTTACTTAGTATATGGTCTGGTACGCCCCTAGGGCCCCAGCCATATTTTGTGCTTAACTTATTGTGAAACGTTGATTTGTGCATATGTTTGTCTTCTAATCTCATAAAGAGATTAGTAGAGAGTTATTTAGAAATAAATACATATATATTTGATATATATACCTGTGTGGTGTCTTTTCATTTGGTGATTCAAGAGATTATATGGTAAAACAAGCTGCTTTACATTCCTCCGAGACTTAGCCTGAAGGCTGCTCTCCACAGCTACCACTAGGATAGCTTTCTTTAAAAGGTTGTCTTAAACCTATCTACCATAAGAGTCGATTTGCCCTGGTGCAAGGTGTCCACTTTAATTAGTGAACAGCATATACCAGGCCAACTTCTCACATTGGTGGGCAGCGTGTGGGATTCCAGCTTGCCATTGTTTTACCAGAAAATCTCTATTTGAATTACTAACTGAAAACCATTATAGGTACTCAAGGTACATATAAAGTGAAGCTTAGTATCAATAAGTTCTACTGAACTTAGAGCTGTGTGCAAAGGGATAGCACACCCTTTCCACAGCTCAAGCTAGGATCAGTAGGCCACAAACTAGTGTAGGTAGTACAACACTGCACAAACACTAGAATGTCCTTAAAGGGTGGACCCAGTGGATCCACTCAGCCTCAGTATAAGGACATGGCTTTCTCTGACTTGAGAGCCATGTGTGTTGACAGACACCTGAGACTAGGACAGAGTCCCTCAACACTACACCTGATAGATCTGCTGACAGCAGATGACCTTAGATTGGCTCTAGGAGCTAAAGGGTTTGAATCAGTGGGTGGGTCAGTCATAGTATCTGGGTCAGATGATGAAAATCAGAATGACCAAGATTCTGTGATTGAAGGGCCAGGCTCCAAGGGGCCTGAAAAGGACAGAGGAATTCTCCCTAAGAGAACTGACAGAGAGGAGGAGAGGCACAGATCCCCTTCCAGGGAATCTGACCACTCTTATCACTCTGGCAGAGAATTTGTCCAGCAGAGGAGCTCATACTTTTCCTTAAGAGAGACCTCCTCTGAGAGAAGGTGCAAACTGCTCCAGTATGAGGAAGCCAGAGTGGCCCTCAGAACCAAGCAGTTGGCACTGGATAGGGAAGCCCTGGAGATCCAGAGAGCTTCTAGAAAAGAGGGGTTAGAACCCCTGGTGGCAGCAACAGTGTCCCTAGAGGCAGAGAATATATTCCTGACCATAGGAACCTGAGCAAGGTTGTTCCTCCCTACCAGAGTGGGGATGATATCCACAAGTGGATAACTGCTATGGAGAGGGCCTGTAGAGTACAGCAGGTCCCCCAAAAGCAGTGGGCAGCAATCTTGTGGCTCTCCTTTTCAGATAAAGGAAGAGACAAGCTCCTCACTGTTAGAGAGGAGGATGCTGATGATTATGAGGTCCTGAAGAGTGCACTAAAGATCTGATAGATGGGTTTGGCTTAACCACTGAGCAGTACAGGTTGAAGTTCAGAGATACCCAGAAGGCACAGACTCAGGACTGGACTGACTTTGTTGATTGTGCAACCAAGGCTCTAGAGGGTTGGCTGGTTGGCAGTAGGGTTACTGATTTCAAGGGATTGTATAATCTGATGATGAGAGAACAGATCCTAAATAATTGCCAGAACCAGTTGTTGCATCAGTACCTGGTGGACTCTGATCTTACCTCTCCCCAAGAATTGGGAAAGAAGGCAGACAAATGGGTCAGAACCAGGGTGAGGCAGAAAACCCAGAACCAAGGGGGTGACACTAAGAAGCAAGATCCTAAAGGCTCTGAGAAAGGTGGGGATAAGTCAAAAGACCAGAAGTCTTCACAAGGGCCCCAAAAATCTGCATCTGGTGGGGAGTCACAGTCCAACAAGGGAAAAGGCCAAAAGAAGCCCTGGTGCAAATTCTGTAAACAGAAAGGGCACTGGACTTCTGATTGTACCAAGTCCAAAGACCAAACCACCACCACTCCTGCCCCTAAGGCAACTGTGCCCCCTAGCTCAGCTACTGGTGGAGGTGGTACTCAGAATAAGGGTGTAGTAGGGTTGACCCTGGGTTCTGAAGTGGATTCTGACCTAGTCAGAGTGACCACTCAGGCAATGCTGATTTGTGAGGGAAACATTGATATGTCCTTCCTAGTAAGCCCCAGTAATCTGGGCAAGTACAAACAGCAGCCTTTGATAAATGGCAAACAGGCTTTGGCATTTAGGGACATAGGTGCTAGTGTCACCATGGTGGCAGAGGACCTAGTGGACCCTGGACAGATCATCCTGGGTGAAATGTACCAGGTGACCAATGCAAGCAATGTCCAGACCAACCATAGTCTGGCAGTTGTGAATTTCTCCTGGGGAGGGGTAACTGGCCTCAAGAAGGTTGTAGTCAGTGCAGACCTCCCTGTAGAATGTCTATTGGGCAATGATCTAGAGACTTCAGCCTGGTCTGAAGTAGAGTTATGGACTCATGCTGAGATGTTGGGCATCCCTGCAGAGGTATTTGCTGTGACCAGGTCACAAGCAAGAATGCATGACACTGAACCAGCTCTGGATCCTGGAACAATGGACCAGATGCTTCCCAAGAGGAGGAGCAGTAGGGTAAAGGCAGTGCCTTCCCCTCTGTCTCAGATCAAGGATTCACTTCCAGAGGGAGGTGAAGCAGAACCTGAAGAAGGAACTGCCCCAGAGGGACTTGAACCTGACCAGGTTGAGTTCTTGGGGGCAGGGGGCCCTTCTAGGGAAGATCTGAGTAAGGAGCAACAGTGCTGCCCCTCTCTTGAACCCCTCAGACAGCAGGCTGCTGCTGAGGCTGCTGGGAGTGCTAGTGGGTCCCATAAAGTTTATTGGGATGAGGGACTCCTATATTCTGAGGGTAGAGACCCAGCCCCTGGAGCCACCAGGAGGTTGGTAATACCTCAGAAGTTTAGGGGGTTCCTCTTGACCTTAGCACATGATATCCCTTTGGCAGGACACTTGGGCCAAAACAAGACCTGGGACAGGCTTGTTCCACATTTTCATTGGCCACATATGTCAGAGGACACAAAGGAGTTTTGTCGCTCCTGTGTCACTTGCCAAGCCAGTGGTAAGGCAGGTGGCACAACAAAGGCCCCCTGATACCACTACCTGTGGTGGGGGTACCCTTTGAAAGGGTAGGGATTGACATTGTTGGTCCCCTTGACCCTCAGACTGCATCTGGGCACAGATTTATCCTGGTGGTAGTGGATCATGCCACCAGGTACCCAGAGGCAATTCCCTGAGGACCACCACAGCACCTGTGGTGGCAAGAGCCCTCATTGGAGTTTTCTCCAGAGTGGGTTTCCCAAAGGAGGTCATTTCTGACAGAGGTACCAACTTCATGTCAGGATATCTGAAAGCAATGTGGAAGGAGTGTGGTGTAACTTATAAGTTCACCACCCCTATCACCCACAATGCAAGGGTTTAGTTGAACGCTTCAACAAGACCTTGAAAGGAATGATTAAGGGACTCCCAGAGAAGCTTAGGCGGAAATGGGACCTTCTTCTTCCTTGCCTTTTGTTTGCATACAGAGAGGTTCCACAGAAGGGGGTTGGCTACAGCCCATTTGAGCTTCTGTTTGGGCATCCTGTGAGAGGTCCACTATGTTTGGTAAAAGAGGGCTGGGAGTTACCTCTCAAGCCCCCCAAACAAGATGTGATGGACTATGTACTTGGTCTCCGCTCCCGGATGGCAGAGTACATGAAAAAGGCAACCAAAAACCTGGAGGCCAGCCAAGAATTGCAAAAAGCTTGGCATGACCAAAGAGCTGTGCTGACTGTATACCAGCCAGGACAGAAAGTGTGGGTGTTGGAGCCTGTGGCCTCAGCAGCCCTCCAGGACAAATGGAGTGGCCCCCATACAATAGTTGAACAGAAGGGAGAAGTCACCTATCTGGTGAATCTTGGAACTCCCAGGAGCCCCCTAAGGGTGCTTCATGTCAACAGATTAAAGCCATATGTTGACAGGGCTGACATGGGCTTGCTCATGGCAACTGATGAGGACCAGGAGGAGGAGAGTGACCCTCTCCCTGACCTGCTCTCTCAGAACCCTGATGATGGGTCAGTAGATGGTGTTGCTTTGGCAAGCAGCCTCACTGACCATCAGCAAACTGAGTGCAGACAAGTTCTGCAACAGTTTAGACATATGTTTAGCCTGACCCCTAGTCAGACTACCTGGTGCACCCATGAGGTGGACACTGGGGACAGTCTGCCTGTCAAGAATAAAATCTACAGGCAACCTGACCATGTCAGGGACTGTATCAGGACTGAAGTCCAGAAAATGTTGGAGTTAGGCGTGATTGAGCCTTCAGATAGCCCTTGGGCTAGCCCAGTAGTCCTGGTACCCAAGCCTCATACCCAGGGTGGTAAGAAAGAAATGAGGTTTTGTGTAGACTACAGAGGCCTCAATGCAGTCACTAGGACTGATGCCTATCCCATACCAAGGGCAGATGAGCTGATTGATACTTTGGCCTCAGCCAAATATCTAAGCACATTTGACCTCACAGCTGGCTACTGGCAAATCAGATTAGCTGAGGATGCAAAAGCCAAAACAGCATTTTCGACCCCTGGTGGGCACTACCACTTTGTGGTGATGCCCTTTGGATTGAAAAATGCACCTGCCACTTTTCAGAGGTTGGTGAATAAAGTTCTGGCAGGGATGGAAACTTATTGCTCAGCTTATCTAGATGATATTGCTGTCTTTAGTTCCTCCTGGCAGGATCACCTGGTCCACCTCAGAAATGTTTTGGAGGCCCTGCAGAAAGCAGGCCTCACTATCAAGGCCACCAAGTGCCAGATAGGGCAGAGTCAGGTTGTGTACCTGGGCCACCTTGTAGGTGGAGGCCAGGTTCAGCCTTTACAGAGCAAAATCCAAACCATAATGGAATGGGTTGCTCCAACCACCCAGACACAGGTGAGAGCCTTCTTAGGCCTGACTGGGTACTATAGGAGGTTTGTCAAGGGATATGGATCTATAGTGACCCCCTTGAATGATCTTACCTCTAAGAAAATGCCAAAAAGGTTCAGTGGACAGCTAGCTGTCAAAAGGCATTTGAAGACCTAAAGCAGGCCATGTGCACTGCCCCCATCTTACAGAGTCCAGACTACACCAAAAAGTTCATTGTCCAAACAGATGCTTCTGAGCTGGGTGTGGGAGCTGTACTGTCTCAACTGAATGATGAAGGTCAAGACCAGCCAGTAGCTTTTATTAGCAGAAGGCTGACCCCTAGAGAGAAACGTTGGTCAGCTATAGAGAGGAGGCCTTTGCTGTGGTTTGGGCCCTGAAGAAGCTGAGGCCATACTTGTTTGGCACTCACTTCATAGTTCAGACTGACCACAAGCCCCTCCTATGGCTAAAGCAGATGAAAGGTGAAAACCCAAAACTTTTGAGGTGGTCCATTTCCCTACAGGGGATGGACTATACAGTGGAACATAGGCCTGGGACCCAACATGCCAATGCAGATGGACTCTCAAGGTATTTCCACTTTGAACACGAAGACTCAACTGGTCAAGGTTAGTTTAGTGTCCCTACGTTTGGGGGGTTGTGTAGGAGAGTAGGATCTGCCTCTTATGTTGCCCCCACTTTTTTTCTGATGTTAGCACTGGTTTCTGGCTATAGTCTGGCTGGGTCCCTGCCAATCAGGGCCCCAGCCTCTCTGTTCTCTCTAAACGACATGGAGTGCACTCTAGGTGCACTAGTGATTGGATACTGTGGTGCCTTATGAGTCCCTAGTATATGGTACCTTAGGTGCCAAGGGCATAGGTACTTCACAGGCCTACCAGGGGCTGCAGCATGTGTTATGCCACCCCTGGGAAGCAGTCTAAATCTGACACCACAGGCCTGCTACTGCAGCCTGGGTGAGGTGGTGCTAGCACCCCTCACTGAGATATAGGTTTCCTATATCTCTCTTGCACACACATATAAACCTATCAGTCACCCCTAAGGCAGGCCCTATCAATCCTGAGGGCAGGGTGCGTGGCTTCTATGTGAGGGGGTGCCTCTGCCTGAGCAGGGCCCCTCTGCAGCTCTCAGAGTCTATTCTCTGGTGCTGTTTGTGGATGCGGTTAAACCATATACTCTTAAGTGCATTATATCCTCGCGGTAAATGCTAACTTTGGAATGGCTGCATCAAAACATGTCGTGTTTGGTGTCAAACATCTTGGAATACTACCCCCCGCCAATCTTGGCGGCGGGGGTAGCATTCCACCCTTCTAGAGGGATAAGACATGTACCTGCTGTGGAAATGCGGTAGAATCCTAAAGAGCCCTGGCATCACAAAATGGATGCCACCAGTCACAGACACTGGGCTGCCCTCCTGCTGATGACCGAAACTCACAGTGGAGGAAGCCCAACAATAGGCATCCTGTCACAGGGAGGTGTAACCACCTTCCAGACAGGGTTTAGTGTATTGGGGCTGGGTGGGTGCACTCTTAGAGTGCTTTGAAGTCCTGCACTGGGGGAGCAGAAGGCTCCTCTGTGCATATGCCAGTTCAAACCAGCTCAGGGGCTACCTGCCCCTGCTCTGGCGCGAAACTGGACAAAGGGAAGTGGGTGTAGCCACCCCTCCCTTGACCCTCCCATAGGTGGGGTCATAGAGCTAGTCCACCCCCTCTTTTAGTATAAGAGGGGGAACCTTGCCATTGCAAAGCAGATAACCCCTGGACGACGCTCTACAGAAGAATCCTGGTCCTTCGACGTTCCACTACCTTTGGAAGACAGAAGAATCTCCCTTGGAGTCAAGGAGTGACTCCCCTGCTTGGCAGGCACCAAAAACGACAACGACGGTCGCAAACTACGCCGCTCCCGCCGGAGTCCGAAGTCCCTGCAGCCCAAGAAGTGGATTTCCTGACCTCTCCCAGGCCATCGTGAGTCCCCAGCGAAGCTGAGGCAAGTGGACCCCACGAGTAACGAGGAACCGCAACCCCTGGGTACCGTGCACTATTGTCGAGTGCAACCCCTTCACAACGTTCTACGAACTTGTGCTTTGGACCACGTGTGGTCCCGACCTCCAGCAGGAATCCCTCCGAAGATCAGAGGCCTACACCGTCCCGAGTGACCGTGGGCCCCTGTTGAGTGATTCCGCCCGAGGTGTCTTCGCGATCCCTTGCCCGCCGGCTTGTGGGTCCCCAGAAGACTTCTTAAAGAAACCAAAGGGCTCCCCTGGTTGCTCCAGGCCTGCCCTGACTTACCCTTGCTGGGTGAGTCCCTCAGACCTTGCTGGTCTGTGCCATCGACTTTTCTTCATCTCCCCGAGACTTGCTGCTGCCAAGGCTTGTTGGCTCCAATCGAGTTGCCGACACCTCAGTCAGCTGCAGACGTCGAGGGACCCATCGAATCCAGCTCCTGGTCATCGTCGACCCCTCCTGGACCACGTGGCTGAAGAGTCAAGGCACCCGCAACCGACCTGAATCAACCGACGACGGTGGGCATCCATCTTCCTTGCCCCGGGTCACTGCCAAGTGACTTTGAACACTGTCCCCTCTGCTTTCAGGTCATCCTTCTTCAGAATCCAGGCTTGGATTCCACCGGACACTTCTTCAGCTCCCGCAAGCAGCAAGTCTTCTTTGTTCGCCATTGAAAACGACGCCGCGACCCGACACCAAAGGAGACCTGTGCACCCGGCTTCCCTGGGTGAGGTAACTCCAGCACTACGGTGCTCCTGTGGGTGTGGGCCCTAGAACTACTTACCCTGTAAGTGACTTGCTTGTAGGTTCTCCCGAAGTATCCTAAAACTCTTTATTTCCAACCGCGACTTGCTCCATTGAAGTTAACGGCGATCCGCGCCTGTGTATCCACACTGCACGCGTCCCCCGTGGGTCCTGTACTTACCTGCCTTGGGTGGTTTCGTGAGGCCCCAGCACTTCTGAAGGCCCTAGGCCTTGTCTCCCTGCAAGTCGTTGTCCCTAAGTCTCTTACTTAGTATATGGTCTGGTACGCCCCTAGGGCCCCAGCCATATTTTGTGCTTAACTTATTGTGAAACGTTGATTTGTGCATATGTTTGTCTTCTAATCTCATAAAGAGATTAGTAGAGAGTTATTTAGAAATAAATACATATATATTTGATATATATACCTGTGTGGTGTCTTTTCATTTGGTGATTCAAGAGATTATATGGTAAAACAAGCTGCTTTACATTCCTCCGAGACTTAGCCTGAAGGCTGCTCTCCACAGCTACCACTAGGATAGCTTTCTTTAAAAGGTTGTCTTAAACCTATCTACCATAAGAGTCGATTTGCCCTGGTGCAAGGTGTCCACTTTAATTAGTGAACAGCATATACCAGGCCAACTTCTCACACCGAACGTGAAAAAATTTGCGATGTGCACAACCGCGATAGAAAAATCGGCGACAAGCATCGACAGGCTTGCAATTCCCACGTCAGGCGGGTAAAATCACCATAAGAGCAGTAAAAAACCCAGAAAGAAATAAAAAAGACATAACAACTGCGAAGCATAATGGAGGGAGCTGGAGCAAGTACAGAGGACAACCCGAACCCCACAAGCCCCACGGAGGACCAGCCTGGGACCTCGGGGCCAGGGAAGGGCAAGGAGAAGAAGAGGAAGACGCGGTCCAGTCCGCAGGAAAACAGGATCCCGATAACGGAGGTGACACCCCCACCATCCAATTGCCATTGGTGAAATTGTCAGCACTAAATGTTGCACATACACTTGTCCGAGCGATGTGCCAATGCAGAGGAGTGACATGCACACAGGGAATGTGTCTAGGAATGAATTTATTTGCACATGCTGTGCCTGTGGTCACTCTGACCTGTCCCATGACTGCAAAGGACAGTCCCTATGTGACGTGCCTATGTGAAGAAATTGTGAATGATAGTGTCCCTTCGGGCTATTCCAGCTGCTGCTGCACTGGGGTGTGGTCCACCTGCCTCATCTTCATCATCATCGTCCGGTACATCAGGCACTTGGATCCATGGGGCATTGGTGCGTACACATATGTTGTGCAACACACAACATGCAATGATCATCTTGCACACTATTTGCGGGCTGTACAGGAGTCTTCCACCTGTGATGTCCAGGCACCTGAAACGTGACTTCAACACGCCAAATGAGCGCTCCACAATGCCCCTGGTGCGTATGTGGGCCGCATTGTACTGCCTCTGGGCCTGGGTGTTCGGGGCTCGGAGGGGTGTCATCATCCACGGGCAGAGTGCATATCCTTGATCACCTGTGTCAGGGGAGAGAGATGTGTCAATCGGTGGTTCGGCATTCTGTGTTGGCAGGCTTATTAGTATATTGGTGTGTGACGTGTGGGACTTTGGGATACATGTCTGACATGTCTTGCATGTGGCAAATGAGCGGCATCCATGTGTAGTACGGTGCCTCACAGCTGCTCCTCACTTCCCCCGAGCCAATTACTTGTATGCGCTGCGCGGTTGCAACACTTGCACTTCTAGGACACACCATTGTCATGACTGTCTGAGCATGTCTACAAGCCTGACAGCGACACTGTGATACTGGCCGTTGAAGGTGGTCGGCCACGTGTGTGTAGGCCTATGGTCAGGATATGGCGGGAACAGAGACACACGCAGTAGTTGCCTTGGTGGCCATCCCGGAAGTGAACCACGCCCTGAGCCCCGGGCTATTGATTGCCACTCCTACGCTGGCCCAGCCCACTCCACTTACGCTTACAGGGGGGGGGGACATGGCTACATGTCCAGGGTCTACCCCTCTGCCTGAGGTAACATGGTAGCGCCCACTGTCTACGACACTACAAACACCAGCACCATATGTCCACATGGACATGTCTGTGCTCTGCATACTTAAGTCTGTCCAGCACATCCCCTCCACACTTGGCATTGTGTACATTCTGATTCATGGGTCACTTGCCTCCCTCACACATACTTGGTTCCCGCCTCTCACCACATCCTGCTATTGTGTGGCAGAGGTGCCATTACGTGGATGGCTTGTCTGGATGTCTGGCCCCTGTTACCACATTTCCATGTGTTGTCGTGTCTGGTAGGCGGGCATGTTGTTGGCATGTCGTATGTGATGTTGTAACGTGTGCATTCCCACAGTTGTGAGTTGTCTGATTGTGGAGTTGAGGTGTGTGGTGTGTTCCGTTGGTACTTAACGACAAGCAGTGCATTTCCGTAGGTGCCATCCTGGAAGCGCTGGTTGATGATGGACTGTCGGAAGATGTATGAATCATGCACACTGCCTGGGTAGTTGGCGACGACGTTGGTGAAGAGTCCCCGGTGGTCCACTATTGCCTGCACATTGATGGAATGCGTGTGCTTCCTGTTGCGGTAATTGTGTGCAGTGTCAGCAGGGGGCACAAGTAGGACATGTGTGCAGTCATTTGCCCCCAACACGTGCGGGAAGCCAGCTATGGCGTAGAAGCCTTGCTTGGTCTCCAGCTGTTACTGCGCAGTGTGGGGGAAGTGAAGGTACTGGGGTACCAAGCTGATGATGGCATCCAAGACAGGTGTGAGGAACTTTGATAGGGCTGGCTGTGAGACTCCTCCGACTCTGGCAGTTGTTGGTTGGAAGGTACCAGAGGCCAACAGGTGCAGCACAGCCAGCAGCTTTGTCTGCGGAGGGATGTTGGTTCTCCGCTGTGTTGGTACCGTCAGCCTGTGGGCGATGTGGGTCATAATGCGGAGGATGGTCGTCCTTTTGAGCCTGTAGTGGGCAATGACTTCCTCTGGCGTTAAGTCTCCGAGGCTGGTGCGTTTTCGGAAGGACCGCTGTCTGATTCTGCGCTGCCTCGGTGGTAGTCCGGGGGGGGGGTCCTGGGGGGGGGTGGGGGGCCTGGGCGGGGTGGCGGTGGGTGTTGTGGGCCTCTTGGGGCTCCGAGCTGCATGATCAGTAGCTCCATGACATGTGTTGGTCTGCCGATGTGGCTCTGGGCTGGGCTCCCTTTCTACTGCAGGTTGTCGTCCTGCTTACCACCAGTAAAAGGCAGGTGTTGAATCCCTGCTGCTAACGCGCCTTATACGCGTTTTTGGGTCGCATCGCAGATCTGGCTGGTCGTTGAGAATATCGCGAAGTGGAGTTTTTGTGAGTTTTTGCACGGGAACGCCTACTCTGCATATCATTAGCGTTAGTTGTCTCTCTCATCCGTGGCGATGTTTTTTGACAGGGATGCTGTCAAGAACCCTGCTGCTGCATGCGGTTTTGTTACAAGGGGACGATTTTGCACCACTGCTGCAAAACCGGCCCCCAGTAACAAAAACGGCCCCCACCGGTCCAAAACCGGCCCCCACCCTTCTCGCTACGGCCAGTCCGGCACTGATTGGAGACTTCCAGAAGTGCTGCAGTTGGCAGACAACTCACCTCTCAAAAATCAAAGAGGGCAAGTAGAAGCTGGCAATGGGGAAGTACTTTCCTAGTATGGTAGCGCAGAGTTGCACTTTCGTTATTAGAAACGCGAAAAAATACCGATTTTAGACATGTGGTCTGGCTAAAGATTTACTAATTGTGAGAAAACTGCACTGTATATCTGTTTAGGTCCAGCTGCGGTGAATGGAGCATTTCCACACAACACCTGGTACTAATTGCTCCTTTAAAATAACATTTTAACGAGCTGCTGTCAAATAATGTTTTAAATGAATGAAGCTGTTTGTGTGCTTACTCTATAATAAGGTGTAAAATGCTAGAACAAACACCATGTGGCACAAACGAATTACACAAAAAACAAAATGAGACGCTAGATTTATTAACGAAGAAAGAACATGCTCGCCATTCATTTCTGTCTATACATTGTGTCCAGTTCATGTTGGAGGGACCATAGCTGCTTGTTAAGTATAAAACAACTGGGTGACAAATGTAACCAACTACTAAGATGGGCTAGTCGCAGGAGCAGCGTGTGCCAGAATTGAATAGTGGCCAGAGTCTAGATTAAAGAAGTGATGATGTCTCCTCGGATGTCCATCATCACGTGGGTCTGGATTGTCTACTGACATTACTAGTGTAAATACTCTCCTCACTCTGCGATAATCAACCTTGTGCATTGACTAATAAAGAATAAAAAACACACTTTCACATCTCATCAGGTAATACCTGAATACGCATTTATATAGGTGTGTCAAGGTAGTATGTTAACTGGTAAGGACATCCAAGTCAGTCACCAGGCTCTTGCTGAGTCTGAGAGCACGTCACTATTCATACAAATCTCCATTGTCAACAGTCATCCGGTTCCCCATAAGTTGATGCCTGTACAGACAGAGTTATTCGGCTTGACTGGTCAGAAACAGATCAAGTTGTCCAAAAGGTGATGGGTAGAATGCTCCACTTTTACCCTTGTACAGTGATGTTTGGCACCCAATGTACAGGGACAGTAGATATCGCAAATCAGAAACGGCTGGCTTGCATTTCCAGGGTCAGCACAGAAGAAGAGTTGACCTGCACAGATATTCTTGGTGTTGATGAGAGGAGCACAGGTCAGGAGGTCAGAGAACACAAGTTGAGATCTTTTCTCGTCCATTGTAGTGTCTTGTTTTTTGTTTATCTTCCACAATCCGTCTTTTGTGGTTCCTCAAGCACAAATTATAGCACCTTTGATGGTGATTATATTCTGTCTCTCTTTATTATACCCCTCTTTTTCCTTCCACTTCCTGTCTACTCTTTCCTCTACAAATCCCTGATTTCTCCTCTTTGACTTTTTCTTTGTCATACACACACATATATTCAGTTACTTCCCAAAGCACAGGGATCATAGAGAACATTACAAAGAAACATAATTTTGTGTCGGTGGGAAGTTGTGACATATCTCAGCAATTCCATTGTGTTAGTAGAACTTTCAAGATACATAAATGCCTGACCATATGCCACCGAGACACAGCAGGGTTGAAGTTTGAGAATGTCTCATATTACCTCGCCACTCCACCTCCTGCTCCAGAATTTAATGTCAGAGGAGAGCCCTGGGAACATAGGCTGAACAATCTTTACTTTCCCATTTCACTTTTCGGCTCTTGAAACAATTGCGTACCGATATCCCCTATAAAACACTCTGTGCAACAGCAAGTACATTAGTTTCTGGAGAAGGATAAAGCTCCCTTAAAGGAGGCATCCCTAGATTCCATGGATTCCTGCAGTCTCAAAGCAACAAGGACTGGTGACCTAATATCCCAAAAATATCAGGGGTCATCACCAGCGCAATTAACCACATTGTTGTTTGGTGTACAGACTCCACAGAGGACAACAGAATTGACTCCTGACATCTAGCTAAGGGATGATGGCGCAGAAATCCACAAAATAGAAACTTTGAGACATGTGTTGAACTCCAGTGCCAGACTGCCTATTGTCCCACTCTGGCATTTCCCAGTAGGCTGCAGGCTGGTGGTCTGTGTTCGTTGCAGAATGGGTTGCCATAACCCAACCGGATGGATCCCTTCCAGTCACAGCCTCCTGCATCGTGAAACTGGCTTGAACATTTTGCCAGGGCTGATTTGGTTTCCATTCCGGCCCTGCTGAACTCCCCCAACATTATGACTTCTCTATAAATGTCTGCGGCATCTTGAGTAACCTTAGATTACGGACTCAGAAGTTCAGGATTCACAGATCAAGGATCACATGGGACGTGCCGTCTCTCTTACTGAGGTCCTGTAAAACAGTTAAATAGAAACCCATGAACATGAAGGCAACCAAAACTATTAAACGATTTATCTGATTTGGTTGAGCTGTTACATTTTAACAATTAGTTTGCCATATTGAGCTGTAGGATTTCATTTGAATGCAAAAACAGTCTGAAGCATACGGAGGTCGTGGGAACCAAGTTCTAGCTAATATATGACAAGAGTATGGACTTGCAGAGACAGAGAACCTTCAACACAATGCAATTTGTGACAAACCTTTTTCTTTTAAGGATTCAGCTTTCACTATGTTTTTTTAAATTTATATTTCTAAAGAAAGACATACAGTGAAGATAAAATTATACAAGATTCATATAACTGAACTCAGCGGCGGCTTCTCCCAAGGGGACATGGTAGGGCGGCAGCGCGAGGGGGGGATACAAAAATAAAAACAAAAAGGAAAACATAAAATATCACTTACCTGATCTGGCACTGCATCCACCGCTTTGCTTCTCTCCCGAACCTCAACTGGGGCACACTGTGCAGACTCCTAGATGCCAATCCCAACGCTGCTCTCATGTAATGTAATGTAATGTAAAAGGATATTTATAAAGCGCACGGCTACTCCACAGAGTGTCCCAGCGCTAAGACCCACAAGACAGAAAAAAACTGCTAAAACGCCAACCACGTTACAGAAGAGCACCATCAGCTGTTTATGCTGAAACCATCAGCTGTTATTGCTGAAACAACCAGGTCTTCAACTGTTTCCAAAAGGAGAGCAAATCCTGGACCTGCCTAAGCGGCAGAGGCAGACAATTCCATGAACGGGCGGCCAACACTTGAAAAGAGCGCCCGCCTAATCGCGAGCGAGAAAACTTAGGAATCGTCATGAGAAGCTGTTGTGAAGATCTGAGAGATCTTTGTGGCACATAATGTTGGATCCTATTTCTGATATAGATGGCTCCGGTATCATGGAAGGTCTTGAAAGCCATGACCAAAGCTTTAAATTGAATCCTTTTACGAACTGGCAACCAGTGCAGGGACTTCAAGTGTGTGGACATACTTGCTCTGGGCCCTACCTTAAGGATAGCTCTAGCCGCCGCATTCATGCTTGGACTACTATTACCCAGCATGAGAGAAGCGCTGGGATTGGTCTGAGCAGCCTGGTTTGCCACTCAGACAGGGCCTAGCAGCTTGTGTGTTCTCCACCCAGCTGTGCAACACAGCTCGGGTTGGAGAAATGCTAAGTGACCATGTCAGCTTGGCCGTCCTAAGATGACCGGACAACCGACATGCGCACTTAGCAGAGCCCATCACGCCTCCTCCCTGAAGCCCGGGATGGCCCTGCCCAGCCCTATGACTCGGCTGGCTCAGTGAGAAATAAAATGATAATAAAATAATTTTATTATCATTTTATTTTTCACTGTTGCCTCTGCTGGGTAGCAGCAGTGGGGCAACGCTCCTCTGCCATAGCGGAGGAGCCGCCCCTGACTGAGCTCCATTCCTCACTATAATAAAGAGTTTACCTTGCCATAACATTTTAAAGATGAATAAAAACAGGCTATTTATACAGATATTGTGGAATGAACCTCTTGAATGCAATTCACGGAATTGTTTCACTGTGTCTCATAAGGAATAAACTTCATTAGCAAGAAGAAAATATGATAATTATACTCCTGTATCAAATGTTTTCCTATTAATTATGCAGTTCTATTATTATTATAGTTATTAATATTATTATTGTTATTATTATTATTATTTGTAGTAATAATGTTATTATTGTTATCATAATGATATCATGCAGCAAAAAATAAAAACGAATTTTCATATGCTCTTTATGCATCTATGTCACTGGGAACTCTCGAACTTTGAGCAACTTTTTTTTCATTAAAATTTAAAATTTATATCAGTGAAAAAGTTCCGCATTTAAAATAGAAGGTTGGATTTATTTAACCAATTTTGAGAACTTGCCAATCGCTGCGCTCACAAATCCCCTACATTGCTTACATACAGAAGTAAGGAGGTGTCACCTGGCCCCTCCTTTCGACACACCTGCAGAACGACCACAGCTGAAGCATTCTTTCTCAAGGGTGGGGGGCGCACAGCGCAGAGATGCTCTCCAAAAATGTAACCGACCGTTCTTAGACACACCCAGGATTCCACTGCTTCTCTATGGTCAAAGAAACATCTACTTTATGGCAAGTCAAAACTGCCAATAGACAAAACTCCGATACCTCTCTCTAGTAGGAACATTAATTACAAGAGTTATCTTGACATCTTCATTAGTACCTGAAAGCTGGAGCACAAGGAACTCTGCTGCAGGTGGTTTTAAATCGTACGTTATTGCTAAACACAGCGCCCTCCCTGAGGTCAGTGCCCCTCCTCTAGGTCAGCGCCCTGTGTGGCCGCACCGGTGGGACCGCCCTAAAGCCGGCCCTGTGCTCTACCATTTCGCTTAGGTGTGAGGCTGTGGGCCCCTCCACAGAGTCTCCAAGTAGGCTTCCAGGCTGTAGCATTGATCCCTTGGGAGAAGTGGAAGGAAAGATGGAGGAGGAGCGGAAGGGAAGGGGGTGCAAAGATGGGCCGTGGAGGTAGAAGGAGAAAGCTCATGCCTACGTTTATTACAGTGTTTTATTTTATACTAAAGCTTTTGCAGGATATGTCCAGAGTTCGATAACGATGATGCTGTGTCTTTATGTTTTGTATTAAAATGCCAGAAACGCATAGACACGCAATTGCTATTTGTAGAAGAGAAAGTATGTTTAATTCCGTTTAGATTGACCATAGTTAATGTAGGCCTGCATTTTATAATGGCTACTGTAGTCTGCTGTCTTGCTTTGTGACACATAAACTTTTTATTTCTTGCTGAAGCTGAGTGCCTTCTTTCCCAAGTGAAGAAATGTTTTCTTTTCTTTGTGATAATCACAGAATGTTTAATGAGTGGCACATTCATGAAGACACCTAAAGAGGACAGGCTGGCCCCTGTATCTCATCCTATTAAGCATAGTGTTCATTTGAAGGACTCTGGGAGAAACTCGTGTTGTGAAGAGTCCTGATAACCTAACAAGCACATAATTGTGTCATCTTGGTTTAATCGGATCGGACAGACGTAAGAGAACAATGAGTAGGTGTGAAAACTGTTAGAGGTGTGCTTTTAACAGTAGAATGAACCCTGGTGAGGGTATAGTTGGCTCGCCGCCTGTATTGCTGGGCTAATCGCAAGTCCTCTAGGTTCCCCTGTGACTGTTGCCAGTGGCTTCTCAGGAGCTCCTGGTAATACAAAAGCGCTCATGTCGTTGGTTACAACTGACCCGTGTCCCAGTGCCCTATTTGCCTGATTTCCCACTTGGATGGATAAAGTCAGTGGCTTGTGTGGGTGCAGTGGGAGGAATTGAGAGGTGGGCTGATTAAGGGGTTACTCATGTAGGTGATTTATACCGAGATGGAGCATTACTTCTATTTTAAGCCTTTGCAGAAGAGTTTGATGTTTCTGGTGGCCATATTTTTTTCACATAGGGCTGTGGTTGCCACGATTGTGAATCATTGGGGGAATGGAGGGACTGAGCTGTAACACATCTAGGGGCATATTCTCAAGGACTTATCGACGATTCATCGGCACTTTAGCGCCGCAAAAGTGGCAATACATTTATCACCCTATTCTCAAGCTGGTGCAAACTGCCGATATCGCCAGTTTTCCAGCGATAGCTGCCGCAAAAAACATCGCCACGGATGAGAGCGACAACTAACACTAATGATATGCAGAGTAGGCGTTCCCGTGCAAAACACACGAAAACACCACTTCGCGATATTCTCAACGACCAGCCAGATCTGCGATGCGACCCAAAAACAGACGATAAGGCGCGTTAGCAGCAGGGATTTAACACCTGCCTTTTACTGGTGTAAAGCAGGACGACAACCTGCAGCATGAAAGGGAGCCCAGCCCAGAGCCACATCTGAAAATCAACACATGTCATGGAGCTACTGACCATGCAGCTCGGAGACCCAAGAGGGTCACAACACCCACCGCCACCACCCCCAGGCCCCCCCCCCGGCCCCCTCCCCCCCGGACTACCACAGAGGCAGCGCAGAACAAGACAGCTGACCTTCCGAAAACGGCATGGCCCCTCAGCCACACAATTGCAGAATGTGGGGAGAGGTGGGAACCAAGTATGTGCGAAGGAGGCAAGTCACCCATCAATAAGAATGTACACAATGCCAAGTGTGGCGGTGATGTGCTGGACAGACTTCAGTATGCAGAGCACAGACATGTCCATGTGGACATATACTGCTGGTGTGTGTAGTGTTGTGGACAGTGGACGCAACCATGTCACCTCAGGCAGTGGGGAAGACCTTGGTCATGTAGCTGTGTCGACCCCCTGTAAGCGTAAGCGGAGTGGGCTTGTCCGGCGTACGCCAGTCCAGCATAAGAGTGTGAATAAATAGGCCGGGGCTCTGGGCGTGGTTCACATCCCAGATGGCCAACGCGTCTGCCAGGGCGGCACCCCTCACCCTGCCACGAGTCCGCCGCCGTGACCACCAGCCTCCTCAGCCGATCGCTGGCTTCCGCGACACAGGCCCCCAGCGCACCCAGCGGCACAGCACCGCGGAGTTATGTGTGTGCTGACTACTGTCTGCGGCCTACACTGCGGTCAGCAGGGCTCTCAAATCAAATCCAATCCTGACCTGCAAGGACACGCCATCATCTCTGGCTGCACACCCGCTGAGCGCTTCAGGTGCCACTAACTCAGTGCACCACAAGTCATCGCCACGTGCCTGTGGGCCCTTGCTGACCGCTGCCTCTGGCCTACACTGTGGTCAGCAGGGCTCTCAAATCCGATCCAATCCTGACCTGCAAGGACACGCCATCATCTCTGGCTGCACACCCACTGAGCGCTCCAGGTGCCACTAACTCAGTGCACCACAAGTCAATGCCACGTGGCTGTGGGCCCCCGCTGACCGCTGCCTCCGGCCTACACTGCGGACAGCAGGGCTCACAATTCGAATCCAGTCTTGATTTATTAATGGCGCAGGCCAGTAGGCAACAGACATTGCTATCAGTGCGGCCCGCCCGGACGACGCATCATCGCAGGCTGCGCACCCGCTGAGCGCTTCAGGTGCCACTAACTCAGTGCACCACAACACATGTACCCTTTATGATTGAGTTTTGTGCTGTGGACAGCTGACGCAACAATGTCACCTCAGGCAGTGGGGAAGACCTGGGCGGTGATGATGAAGATGAGGCAGGTGTACCACACCCCACTGCAGCTGCAGCAGGAATATCACGAAGGGACACAATGATTAACAATTACTTCACATGAGCACGCTCATCTCTGGTGCCCCTACCTCAGTGCAGCTCAAGTCATTGCCACGGGGCGGTAGGCCCGTGCCGGCTGCAGTGCATCCGGTGCCACTAACTCAGTGCACCACAAGTCATGGACCCTTTATGATTGAATCTTTTGTGTGTGATTCCAGATCTGGTGCCCCTACCTCAGTGCACTGCAAGTCATGGACCCTTTATGATTGAATCTTTTGTGTGCGATTCCAGATCTGGTGCCCCTACCTCAGTGCACTGCAAGTCATGGACCCTTTATGACTGAATCTGTGTGTGTAATACGAAGATCACTGTTCTAGTTGTTGCCAGCACCAACCACTCCCTGAGTGCTGGCTTACACTCACCCCACACCCATCCAGCACAGGCGTCACTGGACATGTGACCCTGGCAATAAAAAGTGGCCGGGCGCACGTGCCCGTAGCCAGTTCCACTATCTATCTAAGTGTGTCCGTGTGGTCATTATATATGCATGATGGGCCCGGGCCCTACCACATTACCTTGTGCTGTGGACAGCGGATGCAACCATGTCACCTCAGGCAGTGGCTAAGACCTTGGACATGTAGCTTTGTCGTCCCCCCCGTAAGCGTAAGCGGAGTGGGCTGGGTCGGCGTATGCCAGTCCAGCGTAGGGGTGTGAAGTATGTTGCCCGGGGCTCTGGGCGTGGTTCAGTTCTGGCCTGGACAAGGAAGTAACTAATGCATGTGTCTCTGTTGTAGTGTCGGCGCCACCCTGCCCGCAATCGACAATGTTGCAATGTAGCATGCACCCTGAGGGCGGGCTCGCACGAACGGAGAAATGAAGGAGCGCAAGACCGCTCGGGGTCTTGGCTCAGACATGCCAAGAGTTGTGTGTATCTGTAATGCCGCAGCAAGAGCCAAATGCCTAGACCTACTTGCAGCGCGAGTTCAGCCACACATGGACTCTACATCTGTGTCCGCCCTATCCTTACCATAGGCTTACACTCACGTGTCCGCCCACCTTCAACGGCCAACATCACAGTGTCATTGTCAGGCTTGTGGACATGCGCAGACAGGCATGACAATGGTGTGCCATAGGAGTGCAAGTGATGCAACTGCGCTGCGCACACAAGTGAATAGGCTCGGGGGAGGGAGGAGCAGCTGTGAGGCAACATAACACACAGTGATGCCGCACATTTGCCACATGCAAGACATGTCAAACATGAATCACAAAGTCGCACATATCCCACCACACCCCCAACAAGCCACATCACAATTCCTGAATGCAAGCAGATGACAAACTAACACTAGAGATGAAAGCTCCTTTGTCTGAACTATCAGGCGGAAGTACATCTGCACCTCCGAACTCGGAATTGCATGTGCCCGGCACCCCCTGACAGATACTGTAGCAGCTGATGCCGACTTCCACACTACGCACAGCCCGATGAAAGTCCAATGTATACACACCCCACACGCAGAAGTCCTTGCACGAAGTTATCTTGCATGGAATGGCCTTCACACTTACTCCCACACCATCCCAGGCGTACAACCGTTGCACACTAAAACAACTCATTGATCCGAGCTGTGGCATTTCGTCCACAGTACTGGCGCAGGTCAGAACAGTGCCGCTTCAACCAGAGCCACTAACACAATGGCAGAACATCCCGGCCACATGCACAACCCCTGTCACGTGGAACTGTACCGTGCACGTATGCTGCATTTGCTGGGGGCACTGCCATTAGCAGTGCTGCGGATCAGTTACCGGCTAAGCTTCCGCCTTGCCAACATCACCTGCGTTCAGCCTGTATTGCATTGTCGATCGTGCATATTCGAGTGGTCCATGGATGTCTGCCTATCCAACAGGACAGTAGCTGAACTGGATTTTGACGTGTGTGCACCCCCTGTTGGCCCACAACCAGGAGTGTCACCGTGATACCCGTTTATGGGATGCCTTGATACTTGGCATACATGCTGGCAGCTGGACCCGGGAGATTGCACAAATCCTCGTGTGCAGTGACCACATTGAACCGCTCCCCTATTGGGCTGTAGTGCTAATTGGTGAAAGGGGGTGGACGCAGCACATCTGTCCAGACCTGCTAATGGATCGCCTCGCCGTCCTGTTTGATGAAGTCGACAACGACCTCATGTTGGAAATGATAGCCTACGAAGCTGCAATCGCTTTCATGGACGAGTAACTACGTACCTGCAGCCACAACAGATTGGAACCCATTGCACATGTCCCAACACCTTGTTGCATCTTGGAGATCTGGTCACACATCTCACGACAACAGTGGACATGGCTGCATCCGCCTGGACTCCGAATACATGAGCGGACAACCAGGGCCGGTCCTAGTCGCTCGGCCCTAGACCTAAACCGGGGGCGCCGGCTCGCCCGATTATCGCCCGCCTATTAAACTATGCAGACAGAGACTCTATCCTGAGGGAGGCCAGGGTCAAGGCCCCTATAACTTACAAGGGGGATACTCTGTCCTTTTTCCCGGATTATACACCAACGGTGCAGGCGGCGCGGAGGGAATTTGTGCCGGTCAAGAAGCTGCTGCAGAAGGCAGCGGTGCCCTATGCCATGCTGTACCCGGACAAACTCAAAATCACACATGAGGGCCAGGCGCATTTTTTCACAGACTCACGTTCTGCCTTAAAGTTCTCCAAACACATTTGCAAGACGGGACACCGACAACGCGAGGTAGAGGACCCTACCGCCACCCCGACGCTGGACGATACAGACTAGTGGTTCCTCTCGAGTGATGATGGCATGTACTGCGACAGCTCAGAACTTAAGAAACTGGAGGCATTTGATGGACTGCCTCTGCATAGAGGGGGAGACCTGCACCATGATTGAATCCCGCCTATTGTTATCATATATGGTTATGTAGTTGTATGCTACTGTTCAGGTATACCGCCGTGGTCGGTGACCACGTCCTTAGATCAGGGCACATGGGTGTGTCATATAGTTGAAGTCCGGCACGTCTCACTTAGGTGGGACTGTTTGCTGCCGTCTGCGCTTCCCCAGTGGGTGATCCCCGTTTGTTGCATAAATATGTGTGCGGGGATTAATGTGCGGGAGGGAGGGTGGCATCGATCTCGACCTAATTGGGAGGTTGGAGTGGGTGGGGGGAGGAGGGGGCATAGTTGGGGATATGTGTCTTATTATTTTTGCCTAAGTTATGCCCTGATGCTGATTGAAGTGAGAGCTGATGATTGTGGTGTGCTGTTTGCGTGTGCTGCTGGCCCTGCCCTTCTGAGGTTGGTTGCGCAGTGTATCTGGTTAACTATAGACTCACAGTTTGACTATGGGTGAGCGCTACCGGTTGTTGACCTGGAATATACGGGGCCTCAACTCTCCCAGGAAAACACGACAGGTTCTGGCCTATTTGACCCGACATGATGTCCACGTTGCCTTATTACAGGAGACACACCTCACTAGTCACTCGGCGCGTAGTGTGGCAGGGCGATGGGCGGGGTATAAGTTGGCGTCGTCCTTTTCCTCCTACGCTAGAGGCGCGATGATACTGATCAAGCGGGGGGTGCCTTTCGTGGTTGCCCGGACTCATACTGATGACGGGGGACGATGCGCTATGGTGCAGGGGACGCTGGGGGGATCTCTAGTCACTATCATTAATATGTACGGACCTATTGCTGACGACCCTGAGTGCTTTCTGCAGATGTACGCTAAGTTGAGGACCTGGCCCGAGGCGAGTATTTTGTGGGGGGGCGATTTGAACACTTCCCTGAATCCTGAGATGGATAAGTCCAATCCGCTATCGCACCGAACTCCCAGGGTGGCCCGGTGTGTGCGGAGCGCGGTGACAGAATTTGGCTTAAGTGATATCTGGAGGGTGCGCAATGTCACGGTGCGGGAGGGAACACATGCGACACCTTTGCACAACACCTGGTCGCGCCTTGATTACTGGTTACTGGGGGGGGACGCGACTGACTGGGTGCTGGGGATTGAGCATCTGCCACGGACCCTATCGGACCACAACCCGGTTCAGCTAGACCTACAGATCCCGACGGCAGTGCGCCGCCCCTTTACATGGCGGTTCCGCTCTGAGGCACTACTGGACCCGGTATATGAGGCCACGATACGAAAAGCAATTGAAGAATATTTTGAACTTAACAAGGGCACTGTGGATACTGTCTCCACGTTGTGGGAAGCCTTTAAGGCCACAATCAGGGGGGTGTGCATTGGCACCGCGTCGGGCATATTGAGGGATATTCGGGCGCGGCTGGGGCGGACGGAGGCTGCCCTTCGGGTGCTGGAACGTGATTTCGAGGCGACCCCTTCGGCTGAAACCCTGGCTCGTATACATGAGTTAATTCTCGAGTATGATACTCTGGCTGACACAGAGGTGCGGTATCTCACACGCAGACACACAGCGCGCAGATATGGAGAGGGCGGGAGGCCTACTCGCTAGCAAGATCAAGAATAGTATGGAACAGCCTCCGATCGATAAGATCACGGACTCCAACGGGGGGGAGCACTATCACCCCCTTGCCATTACCAAGCAATTCTGCGACTTCTATGCTGAGCTGTACGAGTCCAAGGGGGAGGCGTCCGCAGCTGAACTCGAGGAGTACTTGGCGGACGTGGCATGTGCCTGGCTCTCGGACGCGCAAAGGGATTATCTCACTCTACCCGTCACTGTCGAGGAGGTTAAGACCGCTATACTAGCCCTGTCTAATGGCAAGGCACCGGGGCCCGACGGCCTCACGGCCGAGTTTTACAAAGCCTATGCTGACTTGTTAGCTCCATATCTCTTGGAGATGTACACTGAGGCCCATGAGTCGGGATCGCTCCCCCCTTCGTTGAGGCAGGCGTTAATTATTACGCTACTGAAAAGGGAGAAACCGCCTGATCAGTGTGACTCATACCGTCCATTGTCCCTGATAAATATTGATGCTAAGGTACTGTCCAAGATTTTAGCGGTCCGACTGCAGCCACTGATGCAGAGTCTGGTGCTGCCCGACCAATCGGGTTTTATACCTGATAGATCGACCTCACACAACCTCCGGACAATTTTCTCCATGTTCCACATCCTTGAGCCTGACATGTCGGCCGCGGCGGTCATGCTAGACGCGGCCAAAGCCTTCGATTCGGTTGAGTGGAATTACATGTTTTTTATATTACGGCGCATGGGCTTTCCACCTCTATTTTTATAATGGATAGCGGTGCTATATGCGGATCCCTCCGCAAGGGTGCGTGTTGGGGGGTTGACATCCGACTCGTTCGCTATCCGGCGGGGCACCCGACAGGGCTGTCCGTTGTCCCTGTTGCTTTTTGCTCTGGTGCTTGAACCCCTGGCGTGTGTCATGAGGCAGCGTCATCGGGAGACGGCGCTGAATTTCAATCACCGTCCGGTCGCCATCTCGCTCTATGCGGACGATATGGTGCTTTTTGTCCGGGAGCCAGCTAGGTACCTAGCACAGTTGCTGAGGGAATACGTGCGTTTTGGTCGCCTATCGGGCCTACTAGTGAACTGGGATAAGTCCATTATCATCCCACTAACGGAGTCTACGACGCAGCCTGCTGTGGAGTTTCCCTTGATGTGGTCAGAGGACCCCGTGAGATACCTGGGGGTTTGGATCCACCGAGACCCGGACAGGGTGGTGCGTGAGAATTATGGGAGGGCGCAGGTCAAGTTGGAGCGGCAGGTGGATGTGTGGATGGGCCTGCCGCTCTCCTTGGCGGACAGTATCGCACTCATTAAGATGGTGGTCCTACCACAGTATCTGTACTTATTCACTAACATCCCTATTCCCCTGTCGAAAAGATTTTTTACTATGCTCCGGGGTACGCTGCTCCGACTGGTCTGGGGGGGCAAGAGTGCTCGTGTGCGATGGTCGGTGCTCACCAGTGACTATGGTAAGGGTGGCTTTGGGGCGCCAGATTTTTATATTTATTATCTTTGTGCACAAGCTCAATACGCATTTTATTGGGTGAGACCTCATGCCTACACGCCGCATGTTGCGGTGGAGGAGGGGGATGCCTCTCCAATACCATTACATAGCGTGTTCACACATAGGGCGCGAGGGATCCCAAAAACGGAAATAAACACAGTGAGCACGACTGTAGCTGCCTGGCAGGAGGTGGGGCGACTCGCGCTCAAGTTACCGCTGTATGCTCCGGCTCTGCGTATAACACACCATGCAGCGCTATCGGTCACTCATGAAGCCCCATCGATGCGACTGCTTGGGGAGGCGGGCTTCCAACAGATGCAGGATCTTTACCCTGAAGGGTCCTTTGTCACAACAGACGACTTGCAATATATAAGCAATCAGACACTGTCATTTAGTTTCGCTATGCACAGACTTAGACATGCGGTCAGGGCTCACTATGATACCTATCCCCTGGAGCCTCTCACACTGCTGTCCCTGCAATACGTGCTCACTACTCCCACTAACAAAAAACTGCTATCCCGCCTATATAGGATGGTACGGGAAGAATGCCCAGGTCCGCCTGATAGGAGTCGGGAGCGATGCAGCGCCTGTCTGCCTGAACCTATATCTGAGAAAGACTGGACATACGTATGTGAATTGACGGGTACTCTTGTTATGAATGGAAACCTACGCATTATACATTTTAAATATTTACACCAGGTATACCACACCCCTGCCCGCCTTCTGCGGTTTGGATTGAGAGAGTCTGATGCATGTGTGCGATGTGGTCAGGGGAACGCTGACTTTTTGCATCTGGCTTGGGGATGTGGGGGGGTGACCGATTTCTGGGAGGAAGTGGTGCGCGCAGTGAAGAATATGGCTGCGATTGAATTGCAATGCACTCCGCTGGTCTGTCTCTTATGCTGTGTGCCCCATGTTCGGGGCGTGAATGGAAGATTCGTGAGGCTGGCCCTGCTCATGGCCGCACGGCGAGTGGCGATCACGTGGGGAGGGCGGCGAGTGCCGAAAGTTGACCACTGGATACAGGACTTGGTCTATTGTAAGGACAACCTAGAGACATACGCGGAGGGTCTGCCTACCATTTCCAGGCCGAAGGATATCTGGGGACCATTGAGGCTCTACTTACTGTCCAAAGCAGCTGAGGCTGAGTAGCCTGTGGTGCACTGGGTACTTTTGGGAGGGAGGGGTGCGACTGGCGGAGGGGCTGCGAGCAAATAAGGGAGCAACCGCTTTGTAGCTCTGGTACGCATTAGGATGTTTGTGAGGGTGAACGAGGGCATTTAGTTGTTTTCTTTATTTATTCTTACTTATTATTTTACAACTTAATGCACGCAGGCTGCGATGATGTTGAAGGAGGGATTTGTATGATTATGACTATGCATAAGTTGTATTTTTTTGTGTATTGTCTCTTTTTGGTTATTTTGAGTGTATTGTATTGTGGTGTCCTTTGGTTTCACAATTTTTGAAAATAAAAAAAAAATAAAAAAAAAACAGGGCCGGTCCTAGAACTTCTGGGGCCCCGGGCGAAAGGGAAGATGTGGGGCCCCTCTAATTTGCATGTAACATCCAGTCGCGGCCGGCATGACTCGTGGGTGGAGGGTCTCGTGGGGGTTTGCGCGCGGGGGGGGTTAATTTAAAAATAAAATAAACTTACCTTCCCGGGCCTCGCGTCGTCTCTGCTCCTGACCTGCTCTCCTGCTTTCCTGCCTCTGGCAGGAACAGGAAGCAGGCAGCCTCCCTCCCCCTAAGCCAATCACAACGCTGCAATGGCAGCATTGTGATTGGTCGGGACGCCGACCAGCCAGGCGCCTATGGGGAGGCCATTTTCTCCATGTAGGCTACATTGCAGCCTACATGGAGAAAGGCCAGAGTGTGCATGACTGGTTTGGTCGGCCCCGGAGGACCGACCAAACAGTGAGCGCCCTTAGCAGTGGGCAAGGCACTGCTCCCCTGCCCTAAAGCAGACCCGCCCGCCCCCAACCAAACACTTCTGCTTTCTCGCAGTGCGAGAAGCAGAAACATAAAATGGTAGTTTAGCATTTTGTGTTTCTGCTTCTCGCACTGCGTGGCAGCAGTGGGGTGACGCTCCTCCGCCCTAGTGGAGGAGCCGCCCTTGGTAACATCACAAGAAGTGACATCACAGAAAGTGACATCGCAGGACTATTGATCTTATTTGGCATCACTGAAGAGACCTAACATGGATATCAGTAACATGGACAAAAATATAAATATACAAATGAAATAAGTCCATATATTTTAAAACTGTATTAAATGGATTACATTTGTCACATTGGATGGAAAAGCTAGGTGCAGGTCTCACAAAGATGTATATTATTTACTCCTCGTTAACTGATTGTTTCCAGATGAGTGCATGATACAATTTCCAGTTCTGCATCATAAAGGGGAGATCCTGTTGAGGTAATGAGGGGCGGATCATTCAAAATATAAAATGACACAAGAGAAAACCTCTCACACCATGGATATAATTGCAAATTTCAAAAGGCTCCCTTATCTTTCTGTGCCATTATTGTGCTACCTTAGGATGACATTAATACTTTGCAATTTGTTTTAACGTAAATCCTCTCACCAGTATCCCACACGCACATGCTAAGAGACGTAGGACAATCTTTTTTGTGTGAGGGCTCTTTACTCGCCAGAATTATGTTAAGTGCAAAAACATATAGTACAAAATTACAAGACACCATTGCAAACAAATAAAGATTGTACATAAATAAAAAAAGACTTAGAACAACCGAGACCACTGCTAAATCATACATTGACTTGAAGGTATGCTTCAGATTCAAGGGCTTTTCAAATCAACGTTTTTGATTTGGTTTTAGAACTGTAGGAAGTAGAAGTGGCCGCCTTTAGCGCTGGTGGAGCCCTGTGCGACAATGTTGGTGCCCCCAATGACTCGCTCTGCCACGGATTCTCTCACTACCACCCTTTAACAGTGCTCCTCAAGTCTCCATAACCACATTCTCGCTCAGATGCATTTAATTTGATTTACAGCGCCACTGATACCAGTGTAGGGTGTCAGAGAACTTTATATCACACATTACACAGAGACAATCAATCATAAGTGTGTAAATCAAAAGAGGTAATGTTACATAAGACAAAGGACTAGGAGTCACATGACAATCATACTAGTAGGCAGTATAGTTTAATAGTGATTGATCTGGAGAAACACAAACTCTGAATTTAGAACGTAATACCATGGTTGGGGGTTCTCTTTAATAACCAGAATTAATTTCTGTCCAAATGAACCCTTTTTGCAACATTAGGATAATCAAAGGCTGGGGAAAAAACCATAATGCTGTAATTTATACCTTGCAGTTTGCATGCAGCTCTTAGATGACAGTTAATAGCTCATTGTTCTATGTTAGGATTTTGACTTATAAACTGCAAGTAACAATAGGATCTCTCTGACAAAAGCAGTAACCCACTGGCCTTTTTACATTATGTGGACTTAGTGATCTGCATGGTACATGTTCTTTGCAGCAGGCACATTAACCCTCTGTGCTACCTTTTCACAAGTCAAAACTTCCACTTGATAAAACTCCATCTCTCTCTAGCAAGAACATTAATCACCAGAGTTATCATGACATTTTTATTGTTGCTGATAATTGCTGGAGGCCAGGAAGGAGGCAGCAAGGGCTTTTAGAAACATAATATACTTGCAAACATGACGCCCCCACCCGAAGTCAGCGCCTCGGTGCGATCTCATCGGTCGCACCGCCCTAGAGCCTTCCTCCTCAAGGGTCCTGTGACCTCAATGACAGAGTCACTGTTGCTCAAGGGTGTGCTGCTTCGTAGGCCTGCTCAAAAGACTCGAGGTGAGCTTCAATAGGGGTTGTAGTGGACAGGCCTTCAAGGTTAACCCACACTTGCCACCGCTATGATCCACCTGCTGGTGCTCAGACACCACTCTTCTAAGGTTTTTCGGGGCCTTCTAAGGTCTAGCATGGAAATGTGCTCTCTCAGGAGAGTGGTCTGGTGGACTGGTCATGAAGGCTGAACCTGGTTCCCCAGTTCCAAATTCGGCAGCTCTGACCATAGTGCCACATCCTCTCCCCCACTGAACACCATACTGCCCCACTGAGAGAAACTCGCACTGCCTTCAACTACAACCCAATTGCACCCCGCTATAAACACCTGGAGGCGACTCAATTCAAATTATGCACTAGACAAGAGCAATATGCTGCCTAAAAAAAAAGTGACAACATCCTGGAAAAAGCAAACACTCATAAGGAATGCAAGATTAAGTAAAAGCATGTGAAATGTAAGCAGGAACAACATGGTTACCTTAACGCTTTTGCACTTATTATTCAGAAATCAATGAGTGCTTTTGCATGAAAAGTTAAGGCCATGACTACAGGGCCGGAAGGGACCAGTTTCAATGTCCGTTGCTTATCTCCTTACAAAACGTAAGCAATATGGTTTAAAAAGACCACATTCGTGAATACAGAGCCGCAGTATGCATTTTGTTTTCGAATCCGCCCATCAAGCAGGTATTGCAGTACATCCAGGAATGGTGCACTTCCCCACCCGAGGAAAACAAAAAAGTAGCGCTTTACTGGCAAACTCTGTAAAGTGGCACTAATGTGTTTTGGGTGTGAATAAAATCAATCTGGCCCCTTTTCGACCCACACTGTCTTGCTTTAGTTATTTTTTACATTTTGAACCTTTTATTTCTCTCCATCCCAAGGCTGCACTTTGGAAGTGAAAAATGTCAGAAAAAAGACGACCTTTCCAGCAAAAGCGTTTTTATATTTTGGATTAATTTCACAGGGGAACAAATAAAGGAAAGAAAAGAGGGAGTACTGGCTACAAGGCCCAGGAAGGGTCCCCGACACCTGGACCTCGCAGCTTGCTCTAGTGCTTAGAGGCCCAGGGAAAGGGGGCCCCCTCCCCTGGGCCTTCGAAGCAGTAACAAGGCATTTTGTAAAACACTGCCCCAGCACCGGCAGTACTACATACATTTTAAATACACATTCCCATAAAAAAAAATGGGTGATGTAAAAGTTAACAAAAGCCAGTTGATCTGGCTACTCCCTCCTCCCAAAACACACAAGATGATGGACGGAATGCTGCACATTGGCAAACATTCACCCCCAGTCACAGATCTGGGTTTAATCCATCGTTATTTTGCTTCACCACGCCACCCCAGCTCAGACATAGCCATATGCAAATCAGTCTTGACCCTGTGCCTCATGGGAACAGTCCAGACCGAACTGCCAAGCCATGTCTTCCCTGGACCGGAATCAAGCATCCCAGGACCGGTTTCAGGCCATCAGCCCTCATCAGCCAGGATAGCTTGACTCCAGTGGCGCAGTGAGCACGGGACCCACGTCTGGGCATACCCTTCCCACTTAGGGCGAAATGCAAAACACACAAGATGATGGACGGAATGCTGCACATTGGCAAACATTCACCCCCAGTCACAGATCTGGGTTTAATCCATCGTTATTTTGCTTCACCACGCCACCCCAGCTCATCCACCTCGCCTTACCTGTGTCTGGCTGGTCCTGGAAACAAAGGGGCCTTCTGTCACCTAGCAACAAAATGCAGAAAGGGAATGGCTGGTACTTAACAGAGGTGCTGCCCCTCCCCTGACACTGTGAGCCATAATTGCTGGCCTGGCTGCTGTGCCTTCCCCACTCTGTTTGTACCTCCCCCCACCCCTGCACCCCCAGGAATGCCACGATGACGCCCTGACCAGCAAGGTTGACTCAAGATGTGTATTGTGATAGTGTGGGGCAGGGGGCCTCGTAGGAGCAGGTGGGCTAACTGTGAAAGTGTGGCCTTTCACACGGAAGCGGGCCCCCTGTCTTTCAGCTGAGCGCGAGGCCCTGGGCAGCTGCCCACACTGCCCATGCCTAGCGCCGGCCCTGCGGACAACAACGCGGATCAACACACACCTGTGAAAGGTGAGGCACTCCCCCGGAGTGGACAGCGGCGCTTGGCAACGTTCCTCATTATGAGATACTGCTGCATTGGTCTGCATGTTGTGGCACTTATCTTGCCCGTACTGACACGCATATGCTAATAAAGTCTACGCACCTTCACTTGGATTCAACTGTGATGAGTGTTGATTTGAATGACAATGTGTGTCTCACTGCCTATCTGGGTCACGGCCATACATGCGCATTGATAGCATTACCCAGGGAGTATCTTTTTGTGGAATCACTGTCCCTACATTCATCCATACTTTCATACTTGATTGAGCATAGCCATGACACATCTGTGTGAATTAGAATGTTTTATTCACATTCAGTGGAGTGTTGAAGCTGGACCAGTACAGGGCCATGCAAACCCCACTTTACAATGTTGCCCTGTGGAGGGCCAGCCGGAGTCCTTTAGGGATTGACAAGTTCATCGGGAGTGGAAGACTTCAGTCCGCAGTGTGATTGCTGTGTCATTGGTAACCAAACAAAATATGGCAGTCCATGTCGAGGTCCAATGTGAGTGTCGCTGAGTGTATCGGGGACAGTGGAAGGTGTGATTCCAGGGCATGATGCAGAGGGCAGAACCAAGCTGAAACCGGCCATATGGCAGAGATCTATGTTACCACTTCATTCTTACCACAAAGCCAGATTCATCATCATCTCCGTCCTCTGATGTGTCCGGTGCCTCACATGTGGGTGGTGGTGTTTTGTCTGCATCACTGTGTGGCAGTGACACATCAGGGGCCGGAGGTGGAATGTCTGCCGCACTGTGTGGCACTGACACTTCAGGGGGCGGAGATGTGGATGGAGTAGTAGCAGCAGCATTCATCCGCGCCAGGCCTTGTGGTGGCAATGCCATGACGAGGATCTGCAGGGCATGGAAGATCACAGCTACATCTGACTGGTGTGCAGCCGTGGCAAACATTCTTTCCACCTGCATCCGCTCCAAGCTCTCCATCATTCTCCTTATGTGTCCCAACTCCCGGCTTACATCGCTGGAGCCACTCGGACTAGACAGTTGTTCTTGGCTCAGAGTCATGACTCCAGCGATGTCAGCCATGGATTGTTGGAGAGTATGGAGCGGACAGTGGGTGTCCGTTAGGGACTGTAAATGGTCCCTGATGGGACTTAGACACCCACGTATGGCATCTAGTTTGGCTGACATGAGTTCGAACCCCACCCGCAGCTGGTCAGCCATCTTCTCCTGGCACCCTAACACACGGCGTTGGAATGCCATGTGTTGGTCGTGGGGGTCCTGGGAGACAGCCGTGGTGGTGGGTGCTTCCTGCTGTGTGGTCTGTGCAGGGGGTGGCGTCTCATCGATGCAGCTGGGCTGCCCTGCTGCTGGAGGTGGGGTGCCGGAGCTGTCCATGAGCTGTTGGAGGGCGTCAGTGTAGATGTTGGGGTGGTCCTCTTCATCATCAGTGCTGTGTTGTTGGGTCTGCTCTGCAGGAGGTGTTGATTCTCCCTCTGCAATGTGAAGGGGAGATGCAGATTGACATTGTGTTCACATGTATGTTCACGCATTGTACAAGTTTACTGTCAGACTGCATGACAATGTACATTGTGACTGTTTGTGAGGAGATGCCAATTTGATGCTGGACAGTTGACATTTCTACACCATCAGGGATGTGAGGTTGTACATGTACATTATCATCTCACAGTTTCCTGATATGCCACATGCGAATGGCCATTTTCTACACACAAGCGGCAGCAGTTGTGTCCTCTGTTCTGTTGTGTAAATGTTGCAGTTTGTACCACATTGTTGTCAATGTTGAGGTGCTCTGATTCTTATGTGTGTGTGCTACATTGTGGGTGAGTTGCCCCTTCAGCTCTGATTTTTCTGGCCCTTGTCCCTTTCAGGCGGTGTGCCTTTCACTTCTGTGCTTATACAGTGCTGAGATGTTGCAGACTTGGGTAAATTGGGCTCTTGGTCAGAGTTGTGACTCTTGGGCATGGTTTGTCCGCAGATGTGCTATACTTAATTGTGCATGTGTGCCATTGTGCCCATATCCCCCCATCCCCCCAGTCCCTGGTCGTTACTCACCCTGTTGCTGTTGGCTCAGGTCATGTTGTGCAGTGTCTGGTCCCCCAACTCCTGCCACCGTCTCCCCAATGATGGTCCCAGGCTGGTCCTCCGTGGGGCTTGTGGGGTTCTGGTTGTCCTCTGTTCTTGCTCCGGCTACCTCCATGGTGCTTCGCAGTTGTTTGTGTCTTGGTTGTGTTTTTGGTTGCCGCTTTTATAGTGATTTTGTCCGCCTGACTTGTGTGACTTGCAGGCCTGGCACTGCTTATCGCAGAATTTTTTATCGCAGTTGGGCACATCGCAACTTTTTTCACGTTCGTGTTTAGATTTTTATCGCCGTCCAGGTAATTTTATCGCGGACATTTGACGCGTTATCGGGAGACTATCGCATGTTACCGCCGTGTTGTGAATACGACGTTAACACGGAGTTATTTTCCCGCGAT
The DNA here is from genome assembly GCA_963921515.1 of Calotriton arnoldi. Taxonomy (NCBI): domain Eukaryota; kingdom Metazoa; phylum Chordata; class Amphibia; order Caudata; family Salamandridae; genus Calotriton; species Calotriton arnoldi. The sequence goes on from CAWUFW010008707.1 coordinate 744,424, forward strand.
AGACGGCGATATGAAACATTGCGTTAAGCTATTTTGGCGATGATTATCGCACGTTCTTGAGAATATGCCCCCAAGTGTGTCAAATACTCTTTACTACGACAGGCTGTGTAAAAGCGGTTTTGTGACTATATCGTGCTTTGCGTACTAGTGTCCTCGCTCCTCTTGCTGAACTGAAAGTGAAGTGGGAAACGGACCTAGAACTCCAGATTGCAGATATGGAGTGGAAGGGGATCCTAGCACATATACCTGATGTCTCGCGAAATGCAGGTTTCAATCAATTAATTTTTACATTTTTCATAGAGCATACCTTACACCTGTCAAAATCAAGCGGATCAATGTGACTGCTGCTGTGAAATGTCAGAGATGTGGAGAGTTGGGGGTAGAATTGTTCCACATGATTTGGTCCTGCCAGGTTTATCTGGGTTCGGGGAAGTGGTTGTGAGTTGTGTAAATGACATAACTTTATGGGGATCACTTGTACTCCCTTAACCTGACTTCTTGGGGGATATCAAGGAAAATCAATACTAGATTTACTGATTTGTCATTGATTCTGGCTAAACGTGAATTGACAATGCACTGGAAGTCTACGTGTGGCCCTCAAATTACTGGATGGAGAAAAGAACTGGTTAAATGGGCGGGACTGGAGAGTGCTGTGTTGTTTCGGGAATTGAAGAAAGGGCGGAGAAAGATTGAAAATGCACGAACATGGGAACACTTTGTGAACTGTTTGTTGACCCCGGATGCTGATATAATCACACGGAATAGCTCCCTGATATTTTAGGAAAATTTAGAGGGTGGTAATAACTGACCTTGCATGAGTTCAAGGATGGGACTTTGAATTACTGAACTTTGAGATATTGGCCATTAGGGCATTCTATATTTGGCAGCTTGACAGGGGATAACTATAGGTAGGGGTGTTAGTTGTTATTCACTGCTAGTTGGAAGCAGGAATGATTTAAAGGGTTGTTGCAATTTGTTTTACACTCTGATTGTATGTATTGTATATACTAGCTTTCAAAACCATCTATTACTTGAATTTACGTACTTGACAATTTTAAAGCAAAATATTTAAATTATTATTAACTACTATATGTATTATTTGAAAGCTACAGCTATTATTTATTATCTATGTATGATATATATTTGCTTGACAACCTTTTTCTGTGCACTTGGAGCTTCTGTTTTATGTTTAATATTGAAAATGTCAAAATAAATAGAGTTGTACGCTTAACGGTCACTGTAAAAAGCTCAGGCCGGTCTTTGCCTCCAGCTCCCTAGTTTATTAAAATGTTAAAACTTGAGAAGAAACAATGTAAGGTCCTGGAAAATATCATGGGCTCTGAAAATCTGCTTGAGCTGGCTTTTATTCAAATAAAATTTTAACCGCTCAAAATTGCTCTAAAACACTTTTTATGGGGGGGAAGGAATTATCTGACCCTTACAATTTGCATTCTTCTCTTCCGCTTTCTCAAACCCAATGTGAGGAGCTTGCTCTTTTCTTTATTCAAAAACTGGAAAAGATTCACTCTTAGTTGACCAGAGACTATGTACAGGGAGTACAACCGGACGATACTGTTGTAATTTCTGATACTCAGAATTTCTCCCTTGTTACTTGTCAAAGCTCTCAGCTCACCTCCAGTCAATAATCTTAACGTAATATGTGGTCCCCTTTGAAAACTACATCTTTAAATTTATTCTTCATTCCATCAAGTCTGGTTCCCGCTGGACTATTTACCACCTCACATGCTCAGCCTGCTGGATTCCAGCCTACTAGTAATGATTATGGATCTTCTTAATGCCTCCCTGTATGAAGGAGTTGTCCCCCAAGAGTTGAAACACGCGATGGTACTTCCTCTTTTTAAAAAAATAATCTGGACCCAGCTAATCTGTCTAATGTCCACCCTATTTCTCTATTGCCCATTTTCTCCACGATTCTGGTGAAGCATGTTAACGGCCAGTTGACTTCACCCTTCTCAGTCTGGCTTTAGGGCTGGACATTCTACTGAATCCACCCTCCTGGTAGTAACTGAGGGCCATATTATCAAGAACGGCGATAACATTATCGCTGCTTTAGCGGCAGGAAACTGCCGCTAAAGCAGCGATAAGAGGCTTGATAATATGCCCTATAGAATTCCAATAGAAGCCCAGGTTTGATGTCCTTCACACCAGAACCTGGGCTTCTATTGGAATTCTATAGGGCATATTATCAAGCCCCTTATCGCCGCTTTAGCGGCAGTTTCCTGCCGCTAAAGCGGCGATAATGTTATCGCCATTCTTGATAATATGGCCCTGAGTTTCTAAGGCAGTGCTTGGATGATGGAGGAACAGCTGTGCTCATCTTTTTTACAATCTTAGCACTGCCTTTGACACTGTGTCTCACTCTATTCTAATAGAAAGACTGATGGCACTTGGTCTTGATGGCTTGGCTTTGGGGTGGTTCTGATCTTTTCTTAAAGATCGGTCTTTTCAGGTTTTCTCTTCCACTGCCAGGTCCCAAGCACTTTCTTCTGGAGTCCTGCAGGGCTCAGTGTTGAGCCTGATGTTATTTAACATCTGCATCCACCCTTTGGCAGATGTGATAGAGAGCAGTGAGCTGTCCCTTTTTTCCTACGCTGATGACACAAAAGATCATCTTCACTTTGTCATCTGATCTCAGTTAGGGCTTGAGTCGCATCTCCTTTTGGATGTATAACAACTTACTCAAGCTCAGTGAGGATAAAACAGAGGTCATGATTCTGGGCAAGAACCCCGCTCTCAGGGTCCCACGACATTGGCCTGCTACCTTAGGTGCTTTACCCACTCCATCTGCTAAGGTTAAGAACCTAGGCTTCCTGGTGGATGATTTGTTATCCATAAAGCCGCAAGTGGCTAAGGTGACGTCCACCACTTTGCAGTGCTCAAGAGGCTTAAAAATATTCTTTGGTTGATTCCTATCTCTGCGCAAAGGATGATGATCCAAGCTCTTATTTTCTCCAGACTTGATTATGGCAACATGCTGTATTTGGGAGCCCATAAAACTACCATTCGTCGACTGCAGGTAGTGCAGAACTCTGCTGCCAGACTTCTTTATCAGTTGCCCAAATTTGCCTCAGTCTCAAGTCTTTTTCATGAGCTGCACTGGCTTACGATTTCGAATCGCATCAAGTTTAAATCACTATGCTCTATGTTCAAGGAGAAAGCCGGAGTCAGACTTAACTACATTCTGGATCTAGTACGCCCTTACCATCCTTCTTGATCTCTGAGATCTTCGCAACAGGTCTTGTTTACAGTACCCAGGTTCCGTCTGTCCTGCATTAAAGGACGCTCTTTCACATATTTAGGCCCGAAACTTTGGAATTCTCTTCCAGACTCTCTGAGGAACTGCACGTTTGTACCTGCTTTTCGCAAGAGCCTGAAGACCTGGCTCTTAATCTGCCCACTTTGCTCTCCACATCCTCCCCTCCTGCCGTGCGCCGGTAAACCCCTCGGGGTAGCTGTGCACAGGGCCGGACTGGGAATCCAAAGCAGCCCTGGCAATTTGCTCAGATTAGCCCCTAGTGAAGAATTGCCTGGCCCCGGGAGGCTGGAAACACTTGCTTTCTTCTTTTGTTACTGGGGGCCAATATTGCAGCGCTGCTGCAAAACTGCTCCCCAGTAACAAAACCAGCCCCCACAGCTGCAGAACCGGCCCCCGCGCCCTTCCAACCTCCCGGGGAATTGCCCAATGCCCGGTACGGCCAGTCCGGCCCTGGCTGTGCACATTACAAATCTTTATCAATAATAATAATGTAATGCAGATTTGAATTGAGCAGTCAGACTTCGAGTCAGACTTAGAATAGAGCAGAGAAGGAGATTTTAGAGTGCTCTCTCAAGTGAGAAAACTAAGTATACTTTGTCTTTCTCTTTGGAATGACTCCCTGCTGGTTAGTCCTTTGATATATAAGTTTTTGATTTCATTTCCAATTGCATATTAATTGAAGCTTATGCATATTGATCATTAAATGAACATAAACTGATTTTTGCCTTCTGTAAACCTTCAACCTTTACTAAACCTCTATGGTTTGAAAACGTAATCCTGCTCTCTGCCTTTCTTGTGGAGCTTGATGTGTTTCACATTTATTGAATGTATTATTTTGTTGACCAAACTCAGTTGTGAAATTTGATTCATACGATAGTGCTTTATCGTCCATGAAATTCGTAGAAGAAAAGAGCTAACACTGGCCAATGTAGCACTTTTCCTCCTTGTGCTTTTCGTCGTCTGCAGTCATTACATTCCATTTGGGAAAAAATAACTTTATGGTGAACAGTCTCGCATAGATAAGGCACGCACATTTGACTCACATTGCAAAAAACAAAAATGTTTCAGAGCATCTAAGCCACAATCATTCCCACACTACCAGGACGTCTTTGCAGTGAGTATCCTTTAAAATAAATACCTTTATTTCAGGGCTGGATCATTCCCTAGGACACCCACATCCCACATCCCTGTGCAACAACATCTCTGTGCACCCACTCTGGCAGGGCATTGTATCACTCTCAGTCCCTTTCCTCCTCAAGTCAATCTAACCATCTGCTCCACCAGGGAGATGGAAACCCAGCATCTCATACAGAATGGGGCACTGCCCGCTTTAGCAGAACGAGCTGACATATTGGAAAATATCACTAAGCATATTCATGCTTCAAGTGAGGGCTCCTGTGGTTTGTAAACAAGACAAACTCAACTCACTGGATAACGACTGGGATGAGGAAAAGGTATGATGTGGTATTATTAAATTAATTTCTGCCTCATTACATACCAGAAGATCTATCTCTGCATGTCGGGCTAAAAGAAGCTGAACATCTTTATGCCACTTGTTGGGATGCTCATGTTTATGTAGAACATGACGGAGGACCAGATTTACTATGATTTTGCGTCAGGGTTGCATCAGTTTTATGGTACAGCACTGACACAAATATTTTTTGACATTTACTAAACCACACAATGTCCATTTGTGTGGCTATGCGTAGTTTAGTGCATAGCGGTGCCTTGTGTTACTTTGTGTCAGGTAGGTTATACATGGATGGAGCATGGGCATTCCTGTGCATTCACCCATGTATTTTGATGAAAACCCAGATTTACAACTCTTGTAATCCTGGGTTTGCCCCAAAATGGTGCTTCTTCCGAACAGAGGCATAACAAAGAGAAACATCTTTATTTCTCCTTGTTCATTCCTCTTTCCATGTACGTTGCATTCTGAAGCATACATGGAAAGAGGAATATGCCTCTAAGTATTGCTTTTGTGCAGGAAGGTGTCCCTTCCTGAACAAAAATAATCCTGCTTATAACTCAGGCACCCTTTTTTTATGGTGCAAGAGTGCCTGCATCGACTCTCGGCAGCACACAGTGTGCCAGAGCAAGGAGAGGGCAGAAATGCAACATATTTTTCTAAATATGGAGCATTGCTGCTCTCTCCCGTTCATGCAGCGCAACAACTTCCCTTGCTGTTCCACGTTTCGTGAAATAATAGTAAATGTGCCCCGAAGTGCTTCTGGTCATTGAACACATGCTATTGTAATTAATGGTATCTACTGACAGTCAAAAACACTACAAAGTGGCAAACCGAGCAACACTGCTGAAAAATAACTCTTTCAGCTACAGCTCATTGTTGATCTCTTGGTTTTTAAAGATCCCTGTGTCTCCCACCTGCAGGTCTCAAACAGCAAAATACTTATGCTCTGTTTGTGAGTGCCTCCTAAATGATGCTTGCACCTGATATTAAATCGTGTGTTGCACTTAAATTGTGTTTCGTGCTGGAATTTATGTACATGCAGTTTCCTCCATGTTGTACCTAGAGGAAACTTCATAGGCAAAACTGCAGGGAGATTTAATAACATTTGACGTGCCGCAATGCAGCAAGACAACTTGCGGTTCTGTGCTGCGTCAAATGGAGAGGGCAGGAATGGGCTGTATCGACTAAGATAAGGCGCATTCCTGCACTTGTGGTTACCAATGCAAGCTCCCTTGCACCATGGTGCCTGCGTGTCTGCATTGCAGGCAGGATTGTTTTTGTGCAGGAAGGGACACCTTCCTGCACAAAGGTAATCCCATGAGGCTTTTTCATCTTTCTATGTGTGCTGCAGAATGCAGCACGCGTAGAGAGAGGGAAAAAAACAAGAAAAAATAAACATATTTCTCCTTGTTTCGCCTCTCCTGGAAAGACGTAGCATTTTGATGCATTCCAAGGTTTACTATTGATAGTAAATCTGGGAATGAGCCAAAAACCATGGATGGATGTGTGGGAACACACACGCTCCACCCATGGCATGCCTTCCCAAGGCAGAGTAATGAAAGGCAGCAACTTGCGAGTTACTATGCCAATCAGAGCCATGCAAAGTAGCTCTGTGTGCATAGTAATCTCACTTAAGGGCTTACATTGCCCTTGTATCACCTTGCGTGACCCAAGGGCAACAGAAGCCTTTAGTAAATCTGGGACTGCGTGGGAGAATACTGTGTGTAAAACTGTATGCAAAGACAGTTCCTCACTATTATTCCTCACTACTTGGGGGAAAACTCTTAATTGGGTGCAAAAACCAACCCAATACGGTCATGTACGTCAATTACGGGTCGCAACTGCAACCCCTGGGCACTTCCCTGCGACCCCTGAGTACTTCCTTGCTACCCCTGGGCACTTCCTTGTGACCCCTAGCTAAGTGTCGGCTGGGTATGGTCCTGAATGAACCATGCCTTTAACACTTTTTGTCTTTGAAATAGGGCGGTTACAAATGTTTGCTGCCTTAATTCAACTTCTTGCAGAGTGGGACAGGCAGAACGGGCACAGGGGAGGGACCATCAGAAAGGGTGCCAGTATGGCACAAAGTGCTCAGTATTGTATCTTAGAATTCCGAACGAAAGCAGATCAAGTGTGTTACATGGCCTCCTGGTAGGTGATGCAGAAGCCTTGTAAGGAGGAGCACTTGGCATGGGTAATCAATGGACCAGCTGGAGAGCAGGAGGGCATGGGTGATGTGGTCCAATGGTCTCGGCTGTTGTAAGGTTCTGGCTGCTGCACTTTGGAGTCTTAGGAGTATAAAGTCTGGTGCTTTGAGGTGGAGTCTGTTTTCATGGTCCAGTTAATGCAGGGCTATTGCTATGGGAGTCTGTTCTGTGGAAAGCCAAGGTGAGCAAGATGTAGCAGTGAATTTACAGCATGCCAGAAGACACTTCTTTTCACTTAGTTCACTCGAGGGTGAATTCATAATAATTCCCAGATATCTTACTTCAGTAGATGTCACCAGGAAGGGGCAGAGTTCCAGAGGCTAGATGGTTGTAGGCTGGCATTTTTTTCTTTTTCAGCATTTTAGAATCTCACTGTCAGTAGATTCCCATTGATCGATGGCTCGGAGGCAGTGTTCTAGTCCTAAAAAATTTGGGTTGGTGGTCTCGGAGCAGTGTCCACAAATTGGTGCCAGTATTTGGGCCTTTGGCGCTCTGCCTTAATGTATATGATTATACTAAGGCATATAATTACAGTCCGGCATAAGACAGGTGTATCATGTGTAGCCGATGATGCAACCCTGGCACACAATTGATGCACTCTAGTTAATATATGGGTGGTAACTAAATTAGACTTGTATCTCCTTTACTCACTTTTTTGGTAATTGTGGCGTCATTGGGGTATACACTCATGTGACTTAACTTCTTGTGTCAGAGTATTAGGTCATGTGATGTCACTCCTTGTGATGCTGCAGAGGCAGGGGTAAAGAGTACATAATCTCACTTCCGATACCCAAGACATTTTGGTGAATCGACGTTTTTTAATACTGTGGGGCAGATTTATGACGACTGGCCCATCCCTGCAAATCAGCAGGGATGCGCCAGGTAAGATGCGTCACGCAAGTTTACCCTTGCGCCACCACAGATGTGCCGCATTTACAATGCGGCGCATCGTGGCGCAAGGATAAACAGATGCGTGACGCATCTCCCGTCGGAAGGGTGGCGCATTGCTGGAGTCGTGTCGCAAGCGCGACGCAACTCCAGCAATGCTCGTGGCCTGCCCATACATAACGTGGTGTGTCACGCCTTACGCCTGCTTCAAGCAGGCGCAAGGTTTTGACGCAGCGGCGTCGGAAAAGTGACCGAGTGGAATCTTGTAGATTTCACTCAGGCACTTTTCCGAGGCTTTACTGCGCCGGAACGCCCCCCCCCTGCGCCGGAACGCCCACATGAAACCTGACGCAGGTTTCATGTGGCGCAGGGCTTTACAACGTGACGCATCTCCCTAGATGCGTCATGTTGTAAATAGGGCGCAACATGGCGCATGGTTTACGCCGCCGCTGCGTCACAGAAGTGACGCAACAGCTGTGCAAAAGTGGCGCAAGGGTCTCGTACATCTGCCCCTGTGTATTTCCGACAGTGGCTTTCAGCCCTGAGCTTTGCACGGCCCTTAAAATATTTAGGGGCATATTATCAAGAACGGCGTTAAAATTATCGCCGCTTTAGCGGCAGAAAACTGCCGCTAAAGCGGCGATAATGTGCTTGTTAATATGCCCTTGAGAATTCCAATAGAAGCCCATGTTGACACCAGAACATAGGCTTCTATTGGAATTCTCAAGGGCATATTATCAAGCCCATTATCGCCGCTTTAGCGGCAGTTTTCTGCCGCTAAAGCGGCGATAATTTTTACGCCGTTTCTTGATAATATGCCCCTTAAATTTCTTAGCCAGCTCTAAAATAGGTGCCTAGTACTGCAAACAATAAGGTGATGGAATGAATGCGTGAATTAATCTCAGCCACAGGTGATTACCCAGGCTAGTAGGCCATTGTTTTTTTGGTCACTGTGCCACAATAGACAGAGACCTGCCATGTGCAAACAAGCCTTGTCCTGCTCCAATCCAAGCTGCCAGGCTAGAACCCCTCCAGACAGGGACACAAACAGGTCTGGGGTTGCTTTGTGTTTCTGTTGGGAAGGGGTCTGGCTTGGCAGTTATGGCTGGACTAGCCCTATTGGACCAGTACTGTGGCCTTTTTGTCTAGAATGGCAAGTTTGGCGAAGAACAATGGACTGGAATGCGGCCTGAGCAATTGCCAGCGGATGAGAGTAATTCAAACACTCCTTTCATTACCTTGATGTTTATTGCATTGCTAACACGGGAGCAAAGAACACTTGCAACCATTTTAGCACTTGGTCCCACTAAACCTTTGCTTCAAACTGCTCTTGTGTTGCTGTTTTTCATGGACAGTTGCTACTGTCATGCAGCGGTTGGTAAATGACAATGTAAATTGTGTGCAAGGATTAATAAAGTGGGCTAAAAAGGCACAAAAAACTGTTTGCTTACGTTATTCCTGATTTCTTACCATTTTGGTCATATTCCGATTCAAATAACACACAGATAGGTGAATCTGTACTCGCAAATTAAGCTATTTGCATGCGTAAATTGAACTGCAAAATGTTTCGGGAATCAGTCTCTATAACGTTATCTTTAATTTGCAAAACATCGGAGCTTACGTCCATTCCTGAAAACTCTTTTACCTCAAAGAATTTCAAAGGTTTTCAGAATCACTGAGAAATATATTTGCACCACATGTCAAATAGGGTCTGATTCTATTATTAGATTGCCGCGGGATTTAGGATTAAAAGCTCAGCCTTCTCAAACCTGGATGAGTTCTGCCGAGGATTACACGCTTTTATGGCGAGTGATGTCACACGTTAAGGGGGTATGGGAAAGTCAGAGGAGACGAGAGCAGCAGACTGGAGAAAGTGTGCACAGTGAATAGCTAAATTGGACAGGTAGAGGCTGTAAAGATGTAGAAAGCAAGCTCTATAAAATAAAACAGGGCTCAGAGTTGGTAGTGTAAGCTGGACTCAGCTACTGACCTTTGGAATAGCCACCCCTAATCCCACTAAGTGAGTGAAAGAACCCCCCCCTTTCCCCATGGTTGTTTCAGCAGCTCTCATCCAAGAATATGTTAAAAACTTTATGGAAGCAACTGTTGCATTTTACATAGCAGTTGTCAAATAAACTGGTTAAAATGCCACTGGTTTTACAGGCACCTCTGAACGGGCGCTCCTGAAATATGCTGATGATTTCTAACTGTTTAGCTAGCAGGAATGGTCCACCGCAGGGGTATCTGGATTCTGGCTGACCCTCCTTCATCCCTACTGATGAATATACAGATACTTTGGTGACTCCTCCTCAGCCCTAGGTATGTGACTCTGTTCTGTCCTATCTATTGTGGCTTTTGCAATGTTGGGCTGGCTGTGGGGCGTCTTCAAAGGGACAGGATGTGGACCGTTTTTTGTGTGTCAGGGTTGGGCCCACAGGACCAAAAAAGCATCCCACATACTGACTCTTTCAAGCTGCCTCATCTGGCAGTGCCAGAGTTCCTGATAGGCCAGTCCAAGACTGCTTTTCAGAGCAGGAACTGCCATAACTCTTTTACCCTCAATCCTACTGGCTCTTCATATGTGAGTCTGGCATGTGAATCACTGTTCCCCCAGGACTCTCCAGATGTAAATGCAGCACATGACTAAAACTACCTCTGCCTCACACTTCTCCCAGAGGCGAGCTGAACATGTAACTGACTGCCCCAGCCCTACTGGCCTTTCAGGGTCACTGACCACTCAGGCAGCTGGTGAAAAGTGAGAGATGGATAGTAACAGTCTTCAACAGCAAAAAATGGTCAAAGATCAGGGGGTGGAGCCTGGGCGCAGATGGATATGGCCACCTCTGTGTGAAACTCCTCCAGCGCGTGGAGAGTTTTGGCCACCTGACTGCTTCCCTCCATCCACCCCAACATCCCCACCGGGGGCTACCAACCATGAGGGGGTAGCATAACTTGTGACCCAGCACAGTGGGTGGTACCGACACTGTAAGCCTGATGAGTGCCACGCCTCGCTGGAGCCTATGCAGCCAACCACAGCTGTCCGCTGGAGTGTGCGGTGCCACCGAGGAGCCACGCGGCCCACTGACCATGCCCTTCAAAAGTTAGGGGCTCTGGGGCGGCTAGCAACACAACCCCACCCAGGGGCGAGTCCTCCCTCCCCCACCTGACCATTTTCTGTGTCCCTTTCACCTTTCAATTACACCACTGACAACTTGATTTGGTGCCTTAAAAGGTCGCAGTTTATTAAAACATAATATGGTTGTACATTTGCAACTTTATTGATCATTCCAACATCCATGTTATTGTATACTTCCATTATCTTTGTACCTTCCTTATTGTTATGCGTTCTTAGACAGTATATTTTAGCGGGGGGCCCTCTGTGTCTGCGGTTCTAGGCTTCAACTTGCTACCGAATTTGGTGGGTGTCAGTCCGGACCTGCCCAGGCTGCAAGTGCCGTTCTGCTTGCCCTGGACCCCTTGTTGGCCCCTCGCTTGCTCCTCAGGGCCTCTGCCGTGTGGCATCCCAAGGACCCTGTGCGAGCATTTCATCTACTCTGCCTGTGGCTGTGTCCTTGTCATTTAGCTCCCTCTGTACCCCTGCCGTTAGGCATCTCAAGGGCCCTGTGGGAGCCTCCCATCTACTCTGTCTATGGCTGTGTGCCGTCATTCGCTCCCTCAGTGCCCCTGCCGTGAGGCATCCCAAGGACACTGCGTGAGCCTTCCATCTACCTCTAGTAATTTTCTCTCTTTTGTATATCTTTCTTGGGTTTCTTCCGCCTCACCTCTAACCTGCGGCTGCGACGCCCGCTTCCTTTGGTGTGGGTGGGTGGGATTCACGTCTCTTTCCTGCAAAGGGGGGGGTGTGCTGATTTTGGGCCTTGTGTCCCTATTTAACCCCCCGCCGCTTACTAGCTCGCACCCTTATGGGGGTTGCCGCGAGCCACCTTGGGGCGAGCAATCCCGGTCTCCCCTTTTTTCGCGGGCTACCGTGATGGGGGGAGGGCTTCCCGCCTCCGGGTGGCGTTTGTCCCGGGCCCCAATTGGGTCCGGCTGCGCCTTCCCCAGCCCAGGGTTCAACCCCACCCAGGGGTGAGTCCTCCCTCCCCCACCTGACCATTTTCTGCGTCCCTTTTACCTTTCAATTACACCATTGACAATTTGATTTGGTGCCATAAAAGGTCGCAGTTTATTCAAACATAATATGGTTGTACATTTGCAACTTTATTGATCATTCCAACATCCATATTATTGTATACTTCCATTATCTTTGTACCCTCCTTATCGTTATGCGTTCTTAGACAGTATATTTTAGCGGGGGCCCTTTTGGCCGGGCCTCTGTGTCTGCGGTTCTAGGCTTCAACTTGGTACCGAATTTGGTGGGTGTCTGTCCGGACCTGCCCGGGCTGCAAGTGCCGTTCCGCTTGCCCTGAACCCCTTGTTGACCCCTCGCTTGCTCCTCAGGGCCCCTGCTGTGTGGCTTCCCAAGGACCCTGTGCGAGCATTTCATCTACTCTGCCTGTGGCTGTGTCCTTGTCATTTAGCTCCCTCAGTACCCCTGCCGTTAGGCATCCCAAGGGCCCTGTGGGAACCTCTCATCTACTCTGTCTATGGCTGTGTGCCGTCATTCGCCCCCTCAGTGCCCCTGCCGTGAGGCATCCCAAGGACACTGGGTGAGCCTTCCATCTACCTCTAGTAATTTTCTCTCTTTTGTATATCTTTCTTGGGTTTCTTCCGCCATGCTACCTACGGTTTTACGACCGGAGGGAGCTCCCCCTGCTCTCCCTTCTCCTCCTTCCTTATGAGAAACCCATCTGTTCTAGCACCCAGTGATGTTTAGCAAGAACATGTCCATCTCTGTCATGCAAATATAATAGTCTGCTCATTTTAATAGGGGTGGGTAGGGGGGGCCTGTCCCCTTCCCCTTCCCCCCTCTCTGCTGCCCCCGGCTCCTTATTTTTTTGTGCCTCCCTTTTCCTTGCCAGCCCCTGCCCCTTGGGCCTGTCTGCAGCGTGAGGCAGGATGGTTGCCCCCGCAGGTCCTGCATGCATGCTTGAATCTGCAGGCATCCCCCACTTACATTCGTCCTTGTCGTATTTCCAATACGACTTTCCTGACTCGCCCCTGCTTTGGTTTTCCCCTTTAAAAGACTGTCCCTGCCCTTCGTATTTATCTTCTGCCCCATAGGGACGAAAAGTGGGCTCTCTTGAGCTCACCCCTCTCTGGCCGCCACCATGTGAGTTGTAAACCCTTCCATGTCTTGGCAATCCCACTCAATGACTGGCCATGTCTGCATCTTCTCCCTGAAGTCCTCATCGTATTTTAACCAAGCGTCTCCATGGTACTTTAGTTGTGCGTCGTGCACCCTTTGCTCATATAAAATTAAGGCCGCCGCACTCTGGGGGAACTTTTCAATGACTACACAGGCCTGTGTCCTGAATGCCCTTAGCCAATTCTCAAATGACCTTTCCATTCTGGGTTTGCGCCTATCCCTCCTATCCTCGTCGTTTTTGTCTTGAGTCGTCAGGTCCAAACCTGCCTGGCGCACCTCTAGCAATGAAAAAATGTCTATAAATTCTTTCCTCCAGATCCGTTCTTTGACGTTCAGGTTGGCAAGCCCCAGGAGTCTAGTAGTTGTGGGGGGGTCTCCCGGGGAGGGGTGTATGTATTCGCTGGCCGGTTTCCCCCTTAGGTCCGGGCCCTCCCCTGCCCCGCTTTTTCCTGCGGTGCTACCTTCAGGCGCCGTTCCCCTCCCCTGTGCGGTCCCCACTGTCCTCGTCTCATTGCTCTGTTTTTCCTGTTGGGGGTTCTCCTGTCCCCTGCCTGTCTTCCCTTTCGGGTCCCCTTTTCTCTTTGCTAGTTGATCTGGCCCTTGGCTCACCCCACTGCCCTCTGTATTCCATTAGGGGCACCCCCCAAAAGGGGATCCTGCCCCCGGCCATTGCCACCAGGGCACCCATGCTGCTGGGTGTGCCGGTCTTTGCCCCCATGCCTCACCATGCCATGGTTACTATCCCTAAAGGTCCATGTTCAACGTCAGAAAATATTCTCCGAAGCATGTCTAAAGTGGCAGAATGGATGTCTGCTAACTTTTTGAAACTCAATGGGGAGAAAACAGAAGTGATGATATTTGGATCAGGGACATCAAAGTGGAACAGTAAGTGCTGGCCTCAATCCTTAGGATGCTGTCCTGTCCCAAGCCAGAAGGCTAAGAACCTTGGAGTTCTGACGGATACTGAACTCAACTTTGGTATCCGAATGAACCGTACCATCTCGACTTGCTCCTGGCTCATAAGGATGTTAAAAAAAAATGTTCCTTTTATCCAACGACCAGCACGAATACAGGTAGCACTGGCCTTGGTAATGTCCAGACTCGACAACTGCAACTCACTGTATTTGGTCGCCAATAAGAGTATGCAGTATAAACTCCAGGTGCTACAGAATGCACTGGTAAGACTCGTTCTGGACATTCCCAGGAAAAAATCAGCCAGGAAGGGGCCTAGAATCCCTGCACTGGCTCCCTATCAAAAAACACATTAGCTTCAAATCACTCTGTATGGTTCACAAGTCACTGCATCTTCCCTACCTGTCAAGATTTAAAACAATGTTCAGTTGGCACTCCCCCAGTAGGCCCCTGCGATCTTCGCTCCAAATGCAATTGGTGGTACCAAGAACCAAAAAGAGGAAGTGGGGGGACAGAGCATTCTCGGTGGCAGCGAGTAAACTTTGGAACTCCCTTCCCCTTGCCCTTAGGTCTATTCCTCTTTTGCTTCCATTCCGAAAGGCTCTTAAGACCTGGCTTTTCTAGGTCTAGCATCTATCTGGTTTTCTTCTCCTCTCCATCTCTATTCGGGACGGCCGGTCTCTAGCACCTTGAGGCCTTAGGGTAATTGTCGCCCTCTACAAATTATAAATGAAATCAAAATCAAATCACCCTGGAAACCCTGTTGTTCCCTTCCGGGGCCTGTCAGCCATGGTGGTTGGAGAGGCCGGGTCCCCTGCATTGCTAGATTGTTCACCCCTAGCTGTGCACCCCTGTTCACACTTTGCCCCGGCCCCCACTCCGCTGTCCCAGCGCGCTGCACTCTTGTGCCCTTTTCCCTTACGCCTTTTGCATGGTGCTTACCATTGCCATAGTCCGCCGTGGTGTGTCGCCCTCTACGTGGCTCCTGAGGGGCCGCCGTGCTAGCTACAGACCCCTCATTGCTGCTGCTGTCCTCTGTCTCTGAGCCCGATATTATCTCCGGTGGTGATGCCGCTCTTCCTCCTGCCCCTGGTGACCTTTGCCTTACCCACGGCAGCGTCCTTTGTACCTGCTTGGTTTGTCGTCTTGGGGCAAGCCGTTTTGGCTGCATGCCCCCTGCCCCTGGGTTCCTTAAGGGGTGGAGCGGGAGGGGATGCCCACTATGGCCTTTTTCCTTTCCCCTGTGGTCCCCCCTGGATTTGTTTGTACATCCATGCTTTTCCTTTCAGGGCCACCAGAGCCCTGGCTTCGTCCAGCATAACCTGAAGATCAGCCTCCAGGTCAGGCCCCACGTCCCCTTGTGGCCTGTTTTGCCCCTTCAGGGGGGCTTCCGCGTGCCCCTGTGACTTCCTGAATCGTGCTGGCAGCCGTGTTTTCCTGACAGTTGCCCCACGCTTTCCAGCCATCTTGCTTGCTTGGACCACTCTTGTTCTGCAAGCAGATGGTCACTCTATGTGGCCTTGCCCCCTACCGGCTCGTCTCTGCCTGCTTCTGCCAGTGATTGCCTCCAAATGCCTGTCCCCCAGATGTGGTGTACTGTCCTTTAACGTATACCTCCTGTTGTCTGACCTCTCCTTTGCCAGCAGTTGCTGCCCGCTAAAATTGCTTTGTGCCCTGTCTATGCTGCCTTGACCCTTCACGGCCCCCTTCTGGCCTCTGTTTGTCGATTTCAGTGAATTATTGCCCCAAAATTGCCCTCAATCCGAACTTCCAGGCGGCCTGAGAACTCCCTTCCGCAGCCGCTGCTGCCCGCTGTAGCTGCACACACACAGGTGTGTGCTCCTTTAAGGCGCCCGCCCCGCCCCGCCGAGCCTCAGCACTCCCACGTAGGCGATGCCAATGGGCCGCATCATCGCTCCCGTCTTCCTGTTGACTCCGGCTTGAAAACCTCTCTCGATGGGGTCCTCCTGGCGCCGCCTCTGTTCCCTGCTGGTCGTCATGCCGAATGGAACTCGCACGGCCTCCTCACACCGGATCGATCCTTCCCGCCGTCGAGGTGGTCTTGGCGCCGCCTCAGGTCCCAGGTTCCACAAAGTGTGGCCTGGATCCCCTCGTCACTGGCGATAGCTTCTTTGGACCCTTTACTCCGCGCACTTCTCTGCAGCATCTGGTCCGGTCCGTTGGCCCCAAAGCTGTCCTCGAGGTAAGGCATCTTGCCGGCGATTTGGCGGCAAATGTCCCAGCGACGATTCACTTCTCCTTCCTGCAAAGGGTGGGGTTGTACTGATTTTGGGCCTTGTGTCCCTATTTAACCCCCCTGCCTCTTACTATCTCGCCCCCTGATTGGGGGGGCCACGAGCCACCTTGGGGCGACCAATCCCGGTCGCCCGTTTTTTCGCGGGCTACCGCAACGGGGGGAGGGCTTCCCGCCTCTGGGTGGCATTTGTCCCGGGCCCCAATTGGGTCCGGCTGCGCCTTCCCCGGCCCGGGGTTCATCTCCCTGCTGCACGGCCCCTGCCCTCCTCGTGGCGAGGGGGGACTACCAAGGCAGCACAAACTATGCCACCTGGACTCACCATCTACGTCACTAGAGTCTGGGAACGGTTAGGAGTTTGAACTCTTGCAGCTCATCCCATAATGTGACTGTTCAACAGACCACACCTAATTTAGAGAAAGATTAATTGGTTCTGGAACCTTGACAGGAGTGGAAGACCCAGTAGCTGCTCGAATTCAGCCTCCTCAATAGTCAGACTAATATCATGCTCCACAAAGATGCAGACTAGGTAGAAAGTTCCCGGTTGAAGGTTAGATCCAGTGGTTCACTAAAGTATTGGCAGATTGTGTTTCTAACCACAGGTTCCTGGAGATGGTGGACAAGCGATAATGCAATAGAATTCTCATCTCCCACTCAACAAGAGAGCCAAAAAATCAAAGTCTCTCTCCAAAGGATCTGGAACTTGTTGAAAAAAGTGGTGGTTGTGTTTCAACCACATGACGAAGAAGGGCAGAGAGTTTTGCTTAATTTTGGCTCTAATGTATACAAAAAATAATCTCTGACATGGGTAATTACTCTGGCTTAGGTGCACAATGATAAAGCACACAAGTCACTAACACTGTATTTACCACAAATATACAGGCATTCAAGAACGAAGAATGGCTAGTTTGTTAAGAACTGTTAGAACTGTAATAAAGAATGTGTAGAGGATTAGGTCAGACTTTGGGGTTATGGGGTCACAGGCATTTTAGTGTTGTTCCACTTTCAATCTACAACTATTAGGTCAATTATTATTTGGTAATTTGTAATAAAGTATTGATAAAGGGACTGACAGGTAAATTAAATATGCCAAACAGGTGTAGACCAATCTTACCAAGTTTACCATAGCTAGCACATGCACTTTAGCACTGAACAGCAGTGATAAAGTACCCAGAGTCCTAAAACCACCAACAACAGGTGAGAAAAAACACAGGAGGAAGGCAAAAAGTTCTGGGATGACCCTGCAAAAAGGGCAAAGTCCGACATTCCCTGACTTCCTTCGATGTTGAATATCCTTTGGGCGACGGGATATCAAGCATTGCTGAAATTTCTTTGTGATCAAGAAGACCAGTTTTTTTTTTACCAAGTATCAGTTTAAGGAGTTATGAAGATGCGTTCCCTGCGGGAATAAACCTTCTGCCATGTTGCATTTTGCCAGCTGGGGACTCGGGGAGATTTCTTCCTGCTACAAGGAAGGAAATCTTCAAACTATGGGAAAAGTAGGACTAGGGTATGTGGAAACCTGTGGAGACTAGTTAAGGACTAGTTTAGGAACACTTATCAATGGCATGATCGTTTCACTATCTCGGTATCCCTACTCAACACACTGGACCATCAGAATAAAACTGGAGCTGCAAGGTCATTTCCCTGCTTGCTGCTGAGTGAATCCCTATAGGTTCGTGCCTTCCAGCTGAACTGTGCTCTAGTGTAAGGCTGTAATATTCAACCATTTTTGTGCCTGCCTCTGCTGGGGACAGCCTGTTTGCCTCCTAGAAGCTGAAGCGTTGTTAGATTCTTCATGTAGAAGAATCTACTGGCTGGTATAAGAATTATCAGTTAACAGGGTGCTACTGGGAAGAAGTCGGACACCTATTTTGGTTGTGAGGAGAGTCCTATTGCAAAAGGTCTCTTGTTCCAGTAGTGAACTATGAATAAGAAGAAACCCTTTGTGCAAAAAAGTATTTTGTGCCATAATTCACTGTATCCCCTCTGAAGCTTTAGAAGCCACACCATTAAAGCGTCAGCCTTCGCATCCAACAGCCGCAAACATCACCACACAGAGACAGCCTGCAGAGCCCAAGTTATTGATTGTTCCCAAACCTATGGAGCTCTGTCAGTTCTTTCTACTTAGATCCTCTGGTGGATTATCGTGGTGCGCTACGGCTTCTAGTGTACAATTGTGACAAAACCCTCGTTTGATTGTTGCGTTTTAAACGAGGGCTATTCTCCACTTAGTTTCCGATTTTGATAGTTGTTTATTTTTCATAACTCTAACAATTTATGTATTTTTTTCTTTTTTTTGTGTTGCATTTCTATGAACAAAGGGGCATATTAGCAAGGGCGGTATCGCCGCTTTAGCGGCACTTTTTGCCGCTAAAGCGGCGATATTTCTATCGCCCTATTAGCAAGCTGTCGCTAACAGCTGTTAGCGACAGCTTCATGGCGAAAGCGACCGTTTTGGTGCCGCTTTGCATGTCAGCGATAATTATCGCTAATGACATGCAAAGTAGGCGTTCCCAACTAAAAGCGCAAACACAACTTCCCCCTATTAGCAATGCCCGCGAAGCGATAAAAAAAGTCGCGCTAACCGCGATTATCGCTGGATTTTAACACCTGCTAAAAACTTGACTTAACCATTCTTGTCAATGGGAGGTGGATTGTAAGGTTAAGACCTCACCTGCCTATTAGCAAGCTTTTTATTAGGTCTGGGAATTTAGCGCTGGATTCCTCGCGCTATTGTTGGGTTTTGCCGCTATCGCTGGATTTTTTATCACCTTGGAGATAAGCGCTGATAATAACGCGTTATCTCCGCGATTAAATCCACCGATAGCCGGCGATAAAAAAAACAGCGCTAAGCCCGCTTTGTGATAATTATCGCTATTCCTTGGTAATATCCCCCAAAATTCTTTTAATCAAACTTGTGCTGGCATTTATCTTAATTATTTCTCTAAAAATCGTTAACTTTTAGATGGTTCGAAACACAAAACATAACACGTTTTTATGGTGAGGATTTCCACGCTGCTCTGGTCATGCTGGCAAAGGGGAGCAATGGTCACCCTTAGGACCCTTAAGACTGTGACTCTCGCCCTTAGCCTGCCAGTGGGATTCTCTACAGCAGGAGAAACAATAAAATGGCCCCAAAAAAATAATCCGTTATGTGTTTTTTGTCCCCCAGCTACAGAGCTGAAACTGATGGCTTCTCCAAATGCACAGGCGGTCATGTGCATTCACAAAAGAGAACGGATCATAGAGTACCCTAGTTTCACGCCCATCACACATGTGGAAAGTCTCTATTTTCATATTGTTGACTACGGCACTAATGCGCATATTTATAAATATTTGATGAAGCACAATGCAGCAAGACAAACTGGAGAGGGGAAGAATGTGCCATATTTATTAAGATGTGACACATTCCTGCTCTCTCTAAATGCTAATGCTCTCATGTAACATGGCGCTTTCTAGGAATTGTCTATGATCCAAACAAGCACTTTGGTAAAGCGTCCCCAAAATGTTTCTCTATACACATATTAAAACCAATGACTTTTACAAGTTTTTTGTGTGTTGGGCAGGTAAATAGTAAAACACTGACACAGCAGTACAAACTGTTCAATTTTTAAGACGCTCAGCAATAATAGTAATTAAGCAAGTTATACAATGGAAAGACAATCACAAAAACCTTTTCTGTAAGCACCAAATCGAAAATAAAAATCTAAAGACAGCAAAAACAATAGGTTGGTGTGTGTCAGTTTTCAAAATTTTAAGTGTTTCAAAACAGTGCGATGTTCATAGGTTCCTGCAAAGTGTGATTAGCCATTTGGACCCGAGTTTCTTATCAACCCAACAGAAAAAAAGAGCATGGGCTTCTGTTTCCTCAGCTATACCACAGGATGGACATTTCTGCTCCAGGGCATGGCCCTCAATTCTCCAGCGATTAGTGAATGTACGCAGAGGAAGAGATCCATGCCTAAACTGGATATAAAGCTTCCTTGCTAGTGCCAGTTGAACTTCATCCAGAAAACCTTCTAATCTGTAGATATCCTTTTGACCTAAGGATCTTACAGTCCAAGATCCCAAAGAGGAGTTCATTATAAGGGATGACAGCTT
Source organism: Calotriton arnoldi (assembly GCA_963921515.1). NCBI lineage: Eukaryota > Metazoa > Chordata > Amphibia > Caudata > Salamandridae > Calotriton > Calotriton arnoldi. Next base: position 764,806 of record CAWUFW010008707.1, read on the forward strand.
GTGCGCCTTATAGCCTTTGGCAGGTTCCGCTTTGGACACGGTTAAGCAGACCTCAGCAAGATTGTCCCACAGGCTTGCTTTACCCATGTTTTGAGGGGTTTCCCTGATATGACAAAACCACTGCAATTTCCCCACCCCCAGAAACCCTAAGATCACCTCTAAAGCCAATCAATAAGAGATCAATTCGGGAGTAACCCAAATTCTTCCCAAAAAGAGAAGGGGCCTGAGGCCTTTTACCTCCGAGATAGACCTAACACTTAGATCTAATCTAAAGGGGATCAGTGGAGTACGGGAGGGGAGATTTAACAGTTGCCTAATGAAGCTATTCTCTGTCAGCGTGATGTCACAGGCTTGTGGCACCAAAGCTCAGCCCCATTCATAGTACCACCCAAGGCTTGCAATTTATTATCTCGATCTTGATAGGCTTAAAGAAGGACACCCTGGAGAGCCCGCCCATGTGCTGCGCCAGTTTAAGCCTTTGCTTGGTAATATGGAACGACTGGTCCATATGTTCGCTAAGCGTTACCCCTAGATAGTCAAAGGTTGAAACCCTCTCTAATTGAATCCCATTCAAACTTGGGTTTGGACGTGTAGAGTGGGATGGATTAAAAACCATGGATTTAGTTTTGCTGATGTTAATTTCTAAAAATGGTCCGTGCCAGTTATTTAGAGGAGCGATGAATCACAATCTGTCTGAGATGTGTTGAAAAGATAAACAACACTGATTATCAATATCATATGACGAAATAATTGTTTTTTTTAAGCATACAATTAATGCAAGGAACACTTTGTTTAGAGAGACAACAACGTGCCAAGAAATCAATATAAAACATACAATTAATGTCAAAAAGAGGAAATGAGCGCCAAAAGTATTCAAATGCAGTATATTTATTCCATATATTTAAGATTGAGAACAATTTATGCATTTGCAGTAGTAAAAAAAGGTTGCAAGGAAAAGGAAAAAGGAAGGTACCTCTCTTCCCTCCTCCCCCCATTGCTTGATGTTGCAATGCATCATGCTTGATTATACTGTATAATTGTGATCTAAAGAATTGACAAGGGCAGGTCCTGTAGAACTGGTCTTTTTCACCAGTCTGATGTTACAATGACTGAAATAATGTATATCCTCTAACCAGTGTCTTCTACCCACCCCTTCCCCACCACGAGCACAACCATCCCAAACCTTCCTTTTTCCTTTTCCTTGCAACCTTTTTTTACTACTGCAAATGCATAAAGTGTTCTCAATCTTAAATATATGGAATAAATATACTGCATTTGAATACTTTTGGCGCTCATTTCCTCTTTTTGACATTAATTGTATGTTTTATATTGATTTCTTGGCACGTTGTTGTCTCTCTAAACAAAGTGTTCCTTACATTAATTGTATGCTTCAAAAAAACAATTATTTCGTCATATGATATTGATAATCAGTGTTGTTTATCTTTTCAACACATCTCAGACAGATTGTGATTCATCGCTCCTCTAAATAACTGTCACAGACTATTTTTTCATTCCCGCATTGTACCCAGGTCTGGTGACGATCATTGGGTTACCCCATTATTATGTAATGAATGTTAATTTCTAGACCCCTCGACTTGCAGAAAATGTTGATATTATCAAGTGCCCTTTGGATACTCATTGGGGTTTTTGAAAGGAGTAGGGTATCATCAGCAAACATCAACACAGGCACCTTGACAGAGGCCAACCTAGGGGCGTCATTATCTATGGTGTTCAGTGTATCAATAAGGCCATTAATATACAAAGTAAATAACACTGGTGTCAACACACAACCTTGTCTAGCTCCCTTTTTTTAACAACAAATGGTTCAGAAAATTCCCTCAATTTACCACAGCGAACCTGCGCAAATTTCTTCTCATGGAGCCTTTGAGTAATGTGGCAGAGGTAGGATGAAACCCCCATGTCGGCCAGAACGCACCAAAATAAATCCCTAGAGACCAAGTCAAAAGCTGACTTTCAGTCTACAAAAATCAAATAGAGGCTGCCACCCTCAAGACAACTGTTTTCCAGTATGAGAGTTGGAGTCTAAAGACTTGGTCTATCATAGAGGTGCGTTGCTGAAAACCTGCTTGAAAGTTGCTAAGAACCTCATTACCCTCCATCCAAACCTGAAGTCTTTCTAGTATCACTCTAGAGAATACTTTTTGCATCGTGTCTATCAAGCTGATAGGTCTGTAATTAACAGGCAACAATGGAGAACCTTTCTTGAAGACGGGGATGATTTCTGCCCCCGCCCATGAATGAGGAATGGGCATCCCCTCCATAATAGCATTAAAGAGAGATAAAGATCCCCTGCTATTTTGTCAATACCAGGTGCCTTCCAAGGGCCAATCATTTTGATGGCCCTATGCACTTCCTCAAGGATTATTGCTGGACATTCCTTCAGATCATGAGAAGAGGGCTCCCTACTTGGCCAACCCTTTCCAGGTTGTCTCCTTCCAGAATTTGTGGACAATGGGCTCCCCAGGTTTGGCGCTAGAAGGGAGTGTGTCCTCTTCCTCCCTCAGGTGGTTGCTGGCACCCTGAGGCAAGGTGATGACTGGACCTTAGAGTCCTACAAGAAAAGGCAATGACCCTGTTGGCAGCACTCCGTGTGCAGCGGGAGTCCGCGTAGCGCTATATAGTGCTAGGAGGTGACGTATCCTCTTCCTCCCTCAGGTGGTTGCTGGCACCCTGCTGCACGATGATGTCCGGACCTTAGAGTCCTCCAAGAAAAAGCAGTGACCAGGTTGGCAGCACTGTTTTAGTATCGCACATTGTTACGGAAACTGATATTTCATTTTCCATTGCTTAAACTTTATACATGCTTTTCACTTTTTCTGTGTTTTGTATAATTGTTAAATACATCCTAACACTGTGCATGCTATGTGTTCCACATTTGAGACCCAACTCATTGTCTTTTTGGATTTCACTACTGGGTTTATTCAGTTATCCTAAATGCTGTGTATATGTACTGAATCCTCAATTACAGTTTGTTTTGCTTAAGGTGGGGTCTCTTTGATTTTGAAGGTACATCACATCTCTTGATGGTGTCCTGGTATTCTTCTCCTAAGGGTTTGTTGTTGGGTTTTCTATGTTTTTTTGGGTTGGAGATCATAGGCATTCTGAGTCCAATCAGAAATTCACTTATTTCTGTAGGTCTGTTGACATTGACCTTGACCTCTGGTGGCTGATTTGTCTGCCACTATTTTTAGTCTCTCTATTATATTTGTAACAGTTTGGTTTATCACACCAGAGATGTAATAGAAGAAATGCTTCCATTAGTGTGCCTACTTCCCTGTTATTGTGGGTGCCCTTCAAATGTTTTTACGATTTGTGTTCATTTGTAACTTTATGATACTGTATGAAAATCATTTGGTGATTTAGGGCCTGTTTTAGGGGGAGGAGAAATATGGAAAAACTGTGACAAAATGAGAAAGTGTGGATGAAAAAGAAGCAGCATTAGTTAGAAAAGGGAGCAGGGAATATGAGTTGGTGGGTGGAAGAGGCATGAAGTGGAATCAAGCTATGAAGTCTTGGTATTCAACACCCTATATACTCATAGTGCCGGTTGTGGGCTTTGACCAAATATTTGGGCCCCGGCAGTTATTGTTTTACAAATGAAGCACTGGATGACTGCACTATATTTGTCAGGAGGCTTGCCTCTGTAAATCCTCCATTGGATCAAACTTCCCCACAAAAGAGCTGGTGGTGGCCATTCACCATCAGGAAAACCAGTGAGGCATGGAAATGCAGAGGAGGCCTAATGAGACATTTGTGTTTTGGGGGGGGTTTGATGAAACTCCTGTTACCGTACTCTTTCTTCTAAATCAAGCCCTGAGTGTCTAAAGTAGTATGACTGCTTTCTCTGTAAACACAGAACCCTTCTCTTGTGTTTAGATAAATGGCTCTGAGATATGTCTGTAAATCCTTTGACATTACGGCCAGATTTATCAACACTTTGCACCAGTGCAAATAAACAAAAGTGAACCAAACTGGTGCAAACTTGTTTTGTGCTGGAATGTTGTCTAAAAGTAATGCAATGCATTTGTGCTGCTCTGTGTTACTTTGTGCCAAGAGGGCATCTCATTAGTGGTAGATGGGTGTTTCCATGCTACTAACCATGGGTATTGATGCAAAGCCCTGTGTAGTACCACTCTCGAGCCGGCCAAACAGTCATTCGTACTTTGCATGTTCTCCACCCAGGCTGCATTACAGCCTGGGTGGAGAACATGCCCAGGCTCCCATTCCCTGACTGAGCGCCGAGCCACAGAGCTCAGACCAATCACAACGCTGCATTGTAGCATTGTGATTGGTCAGGGGAGCCTGGATGTGCTTCCTGTTCCTGGCTGCGAGAGACACTGCAAGAAGACAGAGGAGAGACGCGGCGACGACGAAGGAGAGACGCGACAAAGAGGTACAGTTGTTTTTTTCATTATTTTTTACAACCCTCTCCCCCCCATGACCGCCCACCACGCCACCCCCCATCCATGCCGGCCGCCACTGGCTAGCACTTGGGAAGAGAGCAGAAGCACAATATCTTAGTAGATATGATACTGTTCTCTTCTCTGCCTTTAGCACAATGCAGTGTAGTAACTTTGGAACTTGAGCTGCGTTAAATGAAATAATTAAATTTGCCCTGACTTAGATAATAAAATAATCAGTCACAGTTTTGCATAGTGACATAGTAAATGTAAATTTCTATTATGCATCCCTTATTGTTTTGGTCTTTAGAAAAGACAAGCACAATGTTTTGCACAGATTTTGTGGTAGTTTCCCTAGTTCTGCACTTTTATGCAGGATTTCTGCTTACTGGTGGTTGTTCCTCTCCCTCTGTTGGGAATGAAGTCTATTTCTCTGGTTGCTCACGCACATAGGGCTGCACATATTAGAAGCTTCCTAAAGAGAGCTTTTGATTTTATAAAGTGGACTATCTTGTCATCGTAAAATGGGGCATGAATACATGTATTGCACAGGGGCGGCTCCTCCATTGGAGCGGAGGAGCGTCGCCCCACTTAAGGGCCCCCCGAAAGCCCCAGAGATGAAAAATAAAATGGCAATTTATTACCATTTTATTTTTCATTGTCCCGTCCTGAACCGAGCGTCAGGATGGGGCGGGGCCTGCTGGGTGACAGCAGTGAGGAGTGGTGGGCAGAGGGCTGCCTTTGCACTGTTTAAAGTGCGCGTGTCTCTTTGGCCAGCCGTCTTGATACGGCCAGGCAGACAAATGCGCACTTTAGAGCTAGAGAGACACTCGGTAAGAGAACCGGTGTGCGTGTGCTATTATAATCGTTTTTAGTGGTTTTTAACTGCTGTCTTTTTACCTTGTTCACTTTGAAATACTCGTGGTTGCACGGAAATTTTACTTTTTTATCTTGAAGTTCTATTTTTACTCACCTCGTGTACGCCTGCCCTGGTCCATCACGGCTGAGTGCCGATTGCGTGGAGGGCGGGCCAAATCACACATTGCGTCACTTCCTGGGCGGGAGGCGGATGCTGACAAGGGATTCCCCCACAATATAAATAACAGATGTGTTGCCGGCCGCGCGCAGCGGGCGCACGCAGCGGGCGCGCCAAAGGCGCGCCAAAGGCAAGCCTGTCTGCGCCCGTCCGCGCCCATACGGGCCCAGGGGTCAGAAACCCTGGCTGTCCAGAGGCACTAAGCAGACTCTCATATTCAGCAGATGAGTTACGTAGATTGGCTAAGCCCGTAAATAGACTCTGCAAGCACACCATTAAGGTGGATAATAAGGAAATAAAGTGTGACTACTGTAATACGACGCTATCATATAAGAACACCGTGAAAAATGAAGGCAAGCTACACCTTGCACTATTAAACTGCAGATCTCTAGCCAAACATAAGTATGAAATACATGATCTGTTAAAAGAGAATTCATGGGATGCGCTATTCCTGACAGAGACTTGGCTTAATGAAAGCTCCACTCCTGACCTGTTGGATGCTATTCCCAATGATTTCAGGATAGCAAGGCAGGATCGTGAGGGTCGAAAAGGCGCCGGTATCGCTATAATCCACAAGTCCTCTACAAAATGTGAGATAAAAAAGATAGAACTTGCGGAGTGCGAGGCACTTCTTTTACCTTAGCAGCTACTGGAGATAATACCATAGTTGGCTATTTAATCTACCGCCACGCCAGGGCCAGTAACAGAATTCAAGGAAAGTTTAGAGGAGGAAATTGCACACCATGCTCTCAGACATAAAAACTTCATGGTGTTAGGAGACTTAAATCTACACTTTGACAATAAACTTCACTCCGAGGCAACTACTATCTGCAACGACCTATTAACACTAAACTTAACACAAAGTGTAAAAACAAAAACACATCAAGGGGGACATATCCTAGATCCCATTTTCTCAAATATCATGGAGATAGAGGTGGACACCCCATGGCCTGTTCCTGGTCAGACCATTTCTTAGTCCAATTTACAGTCCCATCACAGAGGAAGAGGTCTAAGCAACAGGCTAAAAAAATTACCGCTAGGGCTTGGAAAGGTTTTAACTCTGCCTCTTTCACACAGGCATTGGAAGAAACAAAGCCCGTACTAGCCAGCGATGTGAATCAGGCTAATAACCAACTGGAAGGCTGGATTACAGAAGCACTAGACAAAACAGCTCCCTGGAGCACAAGGATGCCCAGGAGGCTGAAAGAAAAGGCACCTTGGTTCAACAAAGAACTGAGGGTGGCCAGAAAACAATGCAAAAAAATAGAACGTATCTGAAGGAAGGACTACAGCAATGGGGTTAAAGAAAAGTATAAAAAGGAATTAAAACAATACCATATACTGATTAAGAAAATCCGCTGCAAGTTTTACACGGAGAAAATTGAGAGTGCTAATAACTCCTCTAAAGAAATGTTTTCCATATTGAACTCCCTCAGAACCCAGGAGACGGGGAGGAGATACCTGACTCGGTGGAAAACTGTAATAAGGTAGCAGACTTCTTTGCAAAAAAAGTGATGAAGATTTATGACACCTTCCCAGATGAAGCGAAACAAGGTACGGGGCTGACCAAGGGTAATCAAATGAATCATGTAGGGGTGACATTGGATGTCTTTAAGATCCAGGACCTTGAAGAACTCACGTCCATAGCCAAAGGGATTAAATCTGGCTCCCCTTTGGACCCAGCCCATCCAAATATAGTTATGGAAGGAGCGAAGGCAATCATGCCCCGCATTCAGGAGCTCATTTCGTGCTCCTTTCTAACCGGAACAGTCCTTAATAAATGGAAACAGGCCATCGTTAAGCCACTAAAAAAATAATCCATCTGTGGAGTCAACTAGTCTAGACAATCTTCGCCCTATCTCTCTGCTACCTTTCGTAGCTAAGATTGCAGAGAAAGTAACTAACATCCAACTAGTAGAACATGTAGAGAGGAATAATATACTGCATCCCTCTCAGTCAGGTTTTAGAATGGCCCACTCCACTGAGTCGGCCCTTCTTATCGCCACTGAGACTCTAAGGAAATATGCAGATGAGGGCCAAACAGCCGCACTAATCCTGCTTGACCTAAGTGCGGCGTTTGATACTGTCTCCCATAAAATACTTCTACAGAGGCTAGAGAAATGTGGCATTAGGCATAGTGCTCTTGGTTGGATGAAATCTTTTCTCTCAGCACGAAGTTTCCAAGTCAGGCAGCAGTCCTCTGTATCGGAAAGTTTTCCTTTGGCACAGGGGTGCCACAGGGCTCCATTTTGAGCCCCACCCTGTTCAACCTATATGTGGGGCCGCTTGCAGAACTAGTGGAGAAATATAAAGTATCGATCGTCTCCTATGCTGATGATACACAGGTAATCGTGATGTTATCACAGGAGAATAATCAGGCCCCCATCCGTTTTGCAGAGTGCCTAGATGAGGTCGCGGACTGGATGTCAAATCATTGCCTCAAATTAAATGGGAGCAAAACTGAAGTGCTGGTGGTTGGCAAAACCCCGTCCATATGGTCATCCGCCTGGTGGCCTGAATCCCTAGGCCAATTCCCTACCCCTAAGCCCGTAGTCAAGAATCTCGGAGTCTGGATGGATTCCGGACTTACTTTTGACTCCCAAATACGTAAAGTGGCTGGCAAATGCTATGGTGCTATGAGGGTCCTGCGTAAAATCCTGAACCTCCTACCAGCTAACTCCAGGAAGACTATAGTACACGCAGTCATTACCTCCCAATTAGACTACGGAAATGTACTGTACCTTGGAGCTACTAAACAAGGTCTAGCAAAACTACAGAGGGTCCAAAATGCGGCCGCACGGCTGGTACTTAGCCTCCCTAGAAGGTCTAACACTAAGAAAGCACTGGAAGCTTTGCATTGGCTACCAGTGGAGAAAAGAGTGTCCTTCAAGGCAATGTGCTACTGCCACCGTATCTTACTAAACAAAGGCCTGAAGTATCTCCATTCATTAATAACCAAGTACATCCCTGGCCGCAGTCTAAGATCTTCAGAGCTGGCATTGGCTACGGTGCCTAGAATATTTAGAGCTAGAATGGGCGAGCGCTCTTTTAGATATAAGGCAGCAAAAATGTGGAACAGGTTGCCTATTGAACTTCGAGTAGAGCCATGCGAAAAAAGATTTCGTAGGCAACTGAAAACATGGCTATATGTGAAGTCCGATGGGTCTTAGGGGTCGTACTACCTCTACCACTGTAGTCCGCTTGTCTCACACGCCCTTTCTCTCCTATTGAGCGTCTTAGCGCGGGGACACACCGGTGGTGTAACCATGCGCTCTACAAATACTTAAACAAATGCTTAAACTCTCAACCCAGCTGTCTTAAGACAGCTAGGTTGAGTGCAAGTGCAGGCACCCAGTGCCCTCGGGAGCGATGGGGGAGGCCGCTCCCACCAATCAGACTGCTCACATGCTGGTTAACAGCCCGTGAGCAGGCCAGGTTTGGTCGAGGGAGTTTGCTGGGGCCTGCACTGCAGTCCCAGGAGAAGAGGTCGGAGTGGGGAGGACGTCGTCGGACACCATCCGGTAAGTGTTTTTCTTTTTTTCTTTTTTCTTTCTTTTTTCTTTTGTTTGCCGGCCACCCTCCCCTCAGTAGATGCTAGCCGCCACTGGTATTGCAAGTTTATTGAAGAGACTTTTTGGGGGGGGAAAAGCAGGAATTGCCTAAAATGGAGCCCGCTCACATGACATATGTAGAATGCTGGGTATAAAAGAGGCAGTATTCGACCCGTTGAATCTTCCAGTCTATAAATGCCCCACTCCCTCTGCTGTGAATGGGAATGCATTCCATGGATGGAGTCTGACAAGACTCCTAAAAGTTCAATTTCCCCTAACATCCGAGGACTGGAGCTAGAATACTAAACTATTCTGTTTCTTGAACACTAAATACCACAGCTTTACTTTTTATCTTTTTTTTTTTACTTTACATTTTACAATCCAGATGTTACATGGAGTAGGGTGAGTTTGGGATCTGCGTCCAATATCTAGCTTAATACTTCCCCAAGAGTGGTCAATACACCCTGCCAGCAGCCCTACAACACAGGGCATGACTATGTAGCATGAAGGAAGTCCCCAGGGCTACCTCCACTACACAGACAGTTAAGGGATTGAATCTTCCCAAAGTGCCAAAGTTTGAGGTGGAGAATGTAGACTCTGTGTAGGCACTGTTACTGAATTATTCTATACTGAGCAGCAATGGCCGCCTCCCAGCAGCCATTTTAGCCACCTGCTATTCCTCACCTGTGATCACTCCCACATCTCTTTCATAAGTTGACTAGAGGAAACCAAAGAAGCCAGGTGTATGTATAATCAAGGAACGATATAGTGACAAGATTTTCTTATGGACCATACCGCCCATTAAGACCTTGGCTTCAAGTAGGTTAAAATCGAGGTGAATAGTTCACTCTCCAGTGCTTAATCTGTACAACAAAATAAGTGCCAGGGCCCTCCTCAGGAGGCCACTGCAATTTACACGACACATTGACCCTGCCAGCATTGCCAATGACATACCTACATAACTACTAACCATCATATGACTACAAGTCTGACAATTCAAACTGTTCAAGGCCCCCAACGCTATAAGACTGGCTTGGGCAGCAGGTATTAGTTGTTTTTAATGTATAATGAATTAATGAACAACTGTTATTCTGCCCACCTTTAAATTACACAAACAGCGCCACCATGTGGTAGCTGTCATAAGAGCCGATGTTAATTAATTAAATGCCAGTGCCATGCAGCGGAGACCATTAGTTCAAATTAAGCACTGTCAATCTCTCAAGTAGTGGTGTAATATCTAAAGAATGTATGTTTATTCACAACATAATATTCCTGGAGACTGAGGAATGAGCTAATCTGGCTACCAGACATAACGTCCGTCACCCAACTAAGCAAATCCAATTGCATCCCATGCATGGAAGCCCTTTGGGACAGCAGTTTCATGGAGCATAGTTCCCACCCACAATGGGGTTTTTTAGTCATCCTTTTGTGCCAACCTAAATCTATAAGGGCCTGATTACGAGTTTGGCGGTGCAGGAGCAGGACCGCCACGCTGCCGCCCCGCTCCCGCACTGCCAAATCCATGTCCGCAACGCCCGCTAGATTATGACTTTTTTAGTCACTGGTGGGTGGTTCTTTGGCGTTCCCATGACAGTGACCATGAAATAGGCACTGCAATTGGAATGTCAAAGGCAGTACCTGCATGGCATGGACTGGTGCAGTCCATGCCTTGCAGGTACTGGGGTGCATGCACCCCATGACCCAGAGGCAACAGGGGGCCCTGTAGGGACCCCTTTGTTTCCTCACCACCACGGTTTTCATGGAGGACGAACCGCCATGAAATCCGTGGTGGAGAGGAAACTCGTAATATGCTTGGTGGGACAGCGGCGGTCCCGCCAAGCATATTGCGGCCTCAAGACCGTTGCGCCACTGCCAGGGATCTCTGACGGTTGCAGTGGTGCAATGGCGGTCCGACCGCCCAACTTGTAATGGGACAGTCAAACCGCCATCGCTATGCCACAGTGAATCTGGCGGTTCATGGACTGTCAGACTCATAATTATGCCCTAAGTGTCTCCCACCAGAGTTCTGGGTCATGTTTTCATTACTGGGGCAGTGTTGCCTACCCATTACAGATAGTGTAGAAAGTGAACATCTTGCATTGCCTCCTTCCAGTTGTGTAGGTGGGGTCAAGTTGGGCTGCATGTAGCCATTCCTTAGCCACCATTAAATGTGCTATCAGGTAATATGCCTGGACATCTTCAGCCCCTATGCCGCTGTCAAACAGTGATTTACTACACTTTACCATTGCTATTCATGGTGCTTTACCTTTCCAGACAAATGTTTCAGATCAGCGACAGGATATGCTCAAATAAGCTATGTGGTATTTTAAATGTGTAGTTTTTGATTTGGGAAAAGTTTTGAGGCAGGGAGACCATTTTAAATATAGCTGCTTCACCCATGATGGACAAGGTGAGGCATGACCAAACGGGTAGGTCTCTATTTAATTTGGACACTTGAGTGTATCATATTCCCACACTTATCCTCCTCACATGCAATATCTCAAATATTGAAACCTCTTGGTGGAGATCTGGAGCCCTTCGGCCCACAGCAGATCTCTAGGATTTACCACCAACTTGGCAGGGTTCATCATAAGCCAGGAAAACACAGACGATCAACAAAATTTGGAGGACTCTGGGACTCGACTCCGGCGGCTCACGTAGATGCACCGGCAAGTTGTCTGCATAGAGCGGTACTCTATCAGAGACCCATTCAATGCCCTTCACTAGAACACAGCCTTCTAATATTTCTATTCCTCTCATTATAAACATTGATTGCAGTAATTTCTCTCTGTTAGTATAAAATGTAGGACAGAGACCTAAATAATGGTCAAGCTCTTCCTCAGCACCTTTCCATAGTCTACACAATGTATCTTGTCTACTGGAATGCTTCGTATTTTTGCAACAAGAATCTGTCCTGAGGGGTGGAATAGGTTAGCAAGCTTTGCCATGTAACTAAATCAAATCTAGTCAAGCTTGAATGTATTTCCTACTGTGGACTGGATGCTTCTAATTACTTCGTGGAAACTTTGTGTTGGACGAATTTATGATCTCATCTTTAAAACTCATGTGGCATACACAACTTCTTCATGGGGGAAGGGTGTAGTTGGCAAGTTAAGCCCCTTCCTACAAGAAATGGTAACTGATTTAAAGCAATTCAAGAAACTCTTGACCTACTCATTCCTAGATGCAGAACCTTAAATGGTGCACTTGGTGATGCAAACAGAAGCCTTAAAACCTTCAGACTTTGGCATGGACAACAAAATACTCCACTTTACAACTTTTAGATGTCAGATATATTGGTTAAACTTAAATTCTTGCGTTAGTATTCATTTACTTATTTCTACACCTTTAGTTGCAGCTTGGGTGTGCGTTTAAAACTGCATATTTTACTGAAGAACACCCACTTTATAGCTTCCATGAAGCAAACAAAAATATAGACTGTAAAAACCTGAAGATGCCAATATACCTCACACCTTTATGCCTCAGATAAGGCTTAATGATTCCATGATTGGTGAACATATTTGAGAGCTAGCTGACAGGCACATTCACCTTAAAATCATCTCTTATGCAAACATTGTCAAAGTCTATAGGCCGGGTTTGCAATTCATATTTTTATTTCTATTAAATGTTAGAACTGCAGTAAAGTTGTGGAAACATAAAAGTACTTTTTCACTTTTAAATAATGTACATAATATATTGGAGTAGACATAAAAATAGAAAAATATTTTTTGAGTAATAAATGGTTCCCTGTTTTTCAGCACTCCTGTCTAATTATCACTTTGTTTTCTTATGTACTCCCCTGCTGTTTGACATTGTACAGTCTTCCCTCACCCAGCTCCATCTAAACACATACCTCACAGTGGTTATCTAAAGTTGCAACACTTAACAAAAAACACTGCTGTTATTAGGTTACTTATGTGGCTAGTCGACTATAGCGCCACCAGCAGGTGTTTAAATTGCCTCTCTAAGCATTGTTGACCAAGTAAGAGTGGAGGGAAATGGCAAAATGTAATGTAATGTAAGGTGGATTTGTAGAGCACTGCTTGTCACCTGTGAGGGTATCCAGGCACTACTGGGCATGTCGCTAGACACGGATAACAAGTTATTACCCAATTCACTGGTGCTTTCTCTCTCAACCTTTGAAGCAAACATATATACAGTAACACTCAGTGATTCAAACACTTGCCTTTCAGGTGATGCACAGCTATTTGTTAAGAAGCTATTAGTCAAATTAGTGATCTTACCTTACACTCTACATTTGTTATGTTGTTCTTTTCTATACTATTATATTTAATTCTAGTCAATTATTTGTTACATTTACACAATCCACATAGTGCTATGCATTTTTGCTGTGTTAAGACTATGCTACATGCCATTCTGTCCTAGTATATATTATGCTTTAGTGTGTTTAGTTACGTTGTGTCTTGCTGTGTTATTTTAGGATGTACTATTTTGTGTCATGCTTTGCACTACTGTATTTTGTGTTATGTTATGCTTTGCTATGTTATGTTATGTTACAGATTGCTATTAGGTTGTGTCATACTGTGCTATGCTGTATTGTGTGACATGTTGTGCTGTGTTATATTAGGATGACTTGTGTTATGTTGTGTCAGCCAAGTAAATACATCAAATAACAAAGAGTGGCTTTGTTTTAAGAGCTTTCCATAATTATAAGCTACATGTCATGTCACATCTTCAGTCTAACAGAAGGAGTATTTGATACAATCAATCAATCAATCAAGCATTTGTATAGCGCGCTACTCACCCGGAGGGTCTCAAGGCGCTTGGGGGGGGGGGTCCGCTACTGTTCGAACAGCCAGGTCTTGAGTTGCTTCCTGAAGGAGAGGTGGTCTTGGGTAAGGCGGAGGTGGATGGGTAGGGAGTTCCACGTCTTGGCAGCCAGGTAGGAGAAGGATCTTCCTCCCGTTGTGGCTCTTCGGATGCGGGGGACGGCGCCGAGGGCGTGGTTGGTCGATCGTAGCTGGCGGGTGGGAGTGTAGAAGGTCAGACGGTAGTTGAGGTATCTGGGGCCTTGGTTGTGGAGAGCTTTGTGTGCGTGGGTGAGGAGTCGGAACGTGATTCTCTTGCTGACGGGGAGCCAGTGCAGGTCTCTCAGGTGTCCGGCGATGTGGCTGTGTCGGGGGATGTCCAGGATGAGTCGAGCTGAGGGGTTCTGGATGCGTTGGAGTCTTTTTTGAAGTTTGGCTGTGGTTCCGGCGTAGAGGGAGTTGCCGTAGTCCAGTCGGCTGGTGACGAGGGCCTGGGTGACCGTCTTCCTGGTTTCGGTGGGGATCCACCGGAAGATCTTGCGCAGCATGCGTAGGATGTTGAAGCAAGACGAGGAGACGGCGTTGACTTGTCGGGTCATTGAGAGGGAGGAGTCCAGGATGAAGCCCAGGTTGCGTGCGTGGTCCGTTGGTTTGGGTGCGTTGCCCAGGGCAGGGGGCCACCAGGAGTCGTCCCAGGCGGAGGGTGATGATCCTAGGATGAGGACTTCCGTCTTATCTGAGTTCAGTTTCAGGCGGCTGTTCCTCATCCACTCGGCTACGTCCTTCATCCCTTCATGTAGGTTGGTTCTGGCGGTTGTGGGGTCGTTGGTGAGGGAGAGGATCAGCTGGGTGTCGTCGGCGTAGGAGATGATGTTGAGGTTGTGTTGGCGTGTGATGGCTGCGAGGGGGCTCATGTAGACGTTGAAGAGGGTGGGGCTGAGTGATGATCCTTGTGGTACGCCGCAGATGACTTCGGTGGCCTCGGAACTGAACGGGGGGAGGCGGACTCTCTGGGTTCTTCCGGCGAGGAAGGAGATGATCCACTCCAGTGCCTTCTCTTGGATTCCGACGTTGTTCAGGCGTTGCACTAGGCGGTGGCAGACTGTGTCGAACGCTGCGGAGAGGTCCAGGAGGATGAGGGCCGCTGTTTCCCGTTGTCGAGCAGGGCTCGGATGTCGTCGGTGGCTGCGATGAGGGCGGTCTCGGTGCTGTGGTTGGCCCGGAAGCCGGACTGCGAGTGGTCGAGGGATCCATTCGTCTCGAGGAAGGCGGCCAGTTGTCTGTTGACGGTCTTCTCGATGACTTTGGCAGGAAAAGGAAGGAGCGAGATGGGGCGGTAGTTTTTGAGGTCGGTGGGATCCGCTGACGGTTTCTTCAGTAGGGCGCTGAGTTCGGCGTGCTTCCAGCTCTCTGGGAAGGTGGCGGTGTCGATGATACCCCCTCTAACAAAAGAGTTGCTTGATATTCCCTCCCAAAAAATGAAGTATCATGGACTTGATGGACAGCCCATTCAAGTAGTGAAAAAAAGCATTAACTACATGAAAGCCAGTGGCTGAAGGGGACTGTTCAAAACACGTTGGGCCTTATTTATGAGGCCCTTACGCCACCATTGTGTCACTTTTTGTGACACTGTGGCGGCGTAAAAAATGCACCACACTGCGCCATATTTACAAAGTGACACATCTAGGCAGATGCGTCACTTTGTAAACCCCTGCGATACATTATACCTGCGACAGGTATAATGTATGCAGGGTGGGCGTTCTGGCGCAGAAAAGGCTTGTAGAAGTGTTGCAATGAAATCTATGAAATTTCACTGAGACACTTCTACGGCCTCACTGCGTCAAATCCTTATGCCTGCTTGAAGCTGGTGTAAGTGGTGATGCAGTCCTTTTCACATGGGGCTGCCCCATGTGAAATGACACATTGCTGGAGTTGCGTCTGCTTCCAGACACACTCCAGCAATGCGCAATTTTTGCGCCGAAAGATACGTCAGGATTCCTGAAGTATCTGTCAATCCCTGCGACATGGAGCACCGTACAGTAAATACGCCGCATCCATGGTGTCACAAGGAGGGCACACTGAAAGGGCTTAGCTGTTTTATTGCAGTGATGCAACACTTGTCATAAATGCGGCCCGCTCTCTCTAATAACTTCTTACTGTACTTTAATAAAGAAGAGATGACATTAGGTTTCATGAGAAACAAAAATGTCTGTAGCTAGACCTAAAAATTGAGCAGGTTTTCAAACGAGTACTCCATCAATATGGTAAATCAAATGCTATGATTGAAATGACAGGTTTCAGTTTTTTACCAATGCAATTTTCTTTTGATGAGGTATAGTTATCCTTAGTGCACGACATGGTTTATTTTGTTTTTGTTTTTATGTATTATATTTCGGAATGTACATTGTATTTAATTTATTCCACTTGCATGGACTGCCTCTAACCCTCTGTAAAGTCTTAGACAAAGATGACAGATCTATTGGGTAATCAGAGATTTAATGGTAGGCCCCGGGCTCAAGAAGGGACTAGTAAGAGTCAGTCACAAGTCAGGTGGGCCCATCAAGTGACCGCACTGGCACTTGCGCCTTTCAGAGGCACCACCCTGATAGAAATTCACATGCTTTTACTGCCCTGTATCTTTCTGGTGCTGTTGCAGGTGGTAGCTATCATTTATACAGCACAGGGTCGAATTGGGAAGGTGGGCAGTCGGGCATTGGGCGAAGGCCAGTGCCTCAGATTCACCTTGGGGCGGTTTTTTGGGCCTCTGTAATCTGGCCCAGAGACTTGATTTCTTCCCCAGTCCCCGCCAGGCCACTGTAATGTGGCGCCAGCATCATGGTTGCTTTGGCCTTTGGGGTATTTGCGCCTCAGCGCCCTGCCTCGTGTGACCTGCCCTGCCAGAAGCAATGTTATCCCCTGCTGGGCCATGGCGTTTAGGCCATGATGGGTGTGGGAAGGGTGGTAGTATGCAGGGACCTCACTGGGGGAGGCAGGTGATTTTGCACCATTTGGCAATTCTCACCTCAGTCCCCCTCAAGCAGCAGGGGCAGTGTGCTTTGCTTGACCCCTCCCCTGCCAAGTCATCGCCCTGGGGCTATAGTCAGCTGGGGAGGGGGCGAGTAAGAGAAGTGGCCTCTCTAGGGGCCAGGTGTTGTCACCTTGGCCCCACTGTCTTTTAGGCCTTGTTGGGGAGGGGAGAGGGGGGTTGCATAAAATTGGATGTGGCATTGTGGTTAGAGCTGCCGACGTTGGAACCAGGTTCGAGTCCCAGCGTCAGCTCAAAAACCTGTGATTCTGAGCAAATCACTTAATCTCCATACCTAAAATAGAGATGAATTGTGTAAGGTAAGTGGTGCTCATGTACATTGCTCTAATGCCTTAGGGCCGAGTTCACACTATATAAAACTACAAAAAATGAATTTACAAAAAATAGCCGGCCAGATTCCAATTAGACTAACAGATGGGGATCCATGAAAGGGACAATCTGCGAATGTGGGCCACTTTTTTGGGAGTGCCCGGGCCTAATTGTGATCCCAATCTGACCCTGATACAGCAGGTGGGTGGGGCCAAGTCCCGGTGGCATCATAGGCCCCCTGTCCCCAAATTGCTACCCAACCAGATGGGCGGTGGCATTTTCCTTGCCTTGGCCAGGGTGTATGTCACTGCATTGATGGACAGTGTTGTTTGATGTTGGATGTTGGCTGTTATCTTTCCTGACCCTGGGAGTCAACGTACAAAGCTGGAGGCAACTTTCCCTCAAGACTGTGAAGGCACAGGTTGATAAGACTGAGTGTCCTTCTATATGATTTTCTGATCCCTTTCCGCAGACAGCAACTGCGGCCGGATGGTGGAGCTTGGCGTGGTGCATCAACTACTGGACTTGCTGGAGCAGCACGTGGAAAATGGAGACGTCTCGGTACAGCATGCTGCCCTGAGTGCACTGCGGAATCTCGCCATCCCAGGTATGTGCACGCATGACCAATGACCGTTAAGCAAATGCTAGAGAGTGGTTCTTAGTGCACAACGTCTCGGTACGGCATGCTGCGCTGAGTGCTCTGCGGAACCGCGCCGTCCCAAGTACATGCACCCGTGACCAATGAACGTTAAACAAATGCCAGAGGGTGGTTATTAGTGTACTTGGGAAATCTATCCCTGTCAATGGACTCGCCTCTCTCTTGTTTGGCCTTGCTGACTGAAGGGGGCACAGAGGCCTCTTAAGTGTTTGTTAGAGAACTCCACCACTGCCTCTGGGTTTTCTTTCTGCTCTAAACTTGATCACCTCACCATGCCACTCATTTGTTAAGTCTGGTGTTAAACAAACCTTTTGATTTTCACTAAAATGATATATTAGGTATGGCGTTAGACAAGACCTTTTGATTTTACTAAAATGATATATATATTATTCATATAGGAGCTTTCAGCAGGCCCTCTTCATTTATTGGTCTTTTGTTTTGTCATTCACATTTTTATTGTGCCCTCTGCAGCATGGGGCATTGGATTGAGCCACTTCTCCCACTAGCTAACTTCACTGTGAGTGGCAGCATTCTTCTTTTTCATAAGGATCGCATCTGCACACTAGTACCCTTCAGTATCAGGGACTAAAGTGGTAAATGGTTGCTTTTTGAAACCAAAAATGCTGTTTTGTTTGTGAACAATGTTTTTTTTTTTTTTTTTTTAAATATCGATCCAGTAGCTCCCATAGCAATAGTTTTACAAAAACCGTGGCAAAAGGAATCAGGCACTGACAAAGTCAAAAAGCTCGCAACCAACCCCAGGCCTGCTCGCTTTGCAAATGCTTGTTCATATTGTGGTTATGTCGGTGGTGTTGTAGGGCCTCTGGAGTGAACACCAGCACCAGATGCCTTTATTGGCACAACCGCAGTGTTTAAGGCAGAAGGTTACACTAGCTGGTTGTATTAAACTCTCACTCAAAACACTTTGGAGTACAGCCTTTGAAATGTGGCGCCCGTGTGCAGAATGAACTCTCAGAGGTCACAAGCGCTGACTTTTACTTCATCCACCTGGGCCTTGGTAGTGATGGTGAACAAGACAGAAAATCTAAAAGGTCGTGGAGGGAGCTTCCCCCAATGAACCACCCGTTGTTGTTTTATTTTTGTTTTCTGTTTGTGTCTGTTTTGTGCATATTAATTTTTAAAGTCATTTTCTTCACATTTCTGTATATTTTAAAAGTCTTGACATATAGGAGTGTTGTGAACACAAGGAGATGATGGACGAAGCACTGAAACTTTTCAGACACTCACACCCAGTCGCAGATCTGGGTTGAATCCATCATCATTCTTTAGCTCACTTCACCACCTCAGTTCAGACCCAGCCATATGCACATCAGTCTTGACCCTGTGCCTCATGGGAACAGTCCAGCCCGAACTGCCAAGCCAGGTCTTCCCTGAACCGGAAACAAGCATCCTGGGACCGGTTTCTGGGTAACACCCATCATCAGCCAGGCTAGCTTGAATCCAGTGGCAAAGTGAGCAAGGGACCCACGTCTGGGCATACCAGAGTGTTCGTCAGACTACAGAATCTCGGGTGCACATACATTCACGAGAAATATATATTTTTGGTCTCTGTTTGAGTCTGTTTTGTAATTATACGTTTTAAGAGTAATTTTCTTCTTGTTTCTGTATTTTCTAAAAGTGTTCATCAGGCTACAGTATCTCCGAGTGCGCATACCCTCACGATAAGTCTACTTCTTGCACGAAGTCCAAACACACCACAAAACATCAATGGCCGCATGTTACCAGGTGTTAAGCGTCTTGTGTGCCCATACAGCCACTCTGTTGGGTTAGAGTGCAACAAATTAAATCACCTCGCAATGAAATAGATGGGCTATAAAATGTCCAAGTTTTTGACCAGTGAGTGTGACCTGAAATTACAAAGGTTTCATCAATGGCCATTATCATTTTGCTCCTCCTGTTTGACATTTGTTCCCTAGCACCGAATTTTAAACATATTCAATACATCCCATAAATCTACCCATAATGCATTAGAATAGTTTTCCGAGAAGTATTCTGCAAAGCATAAAAAGTGTAAAATCCTCCCGAAAGTAACGGCGTGCATGGAATTGACTCACCGCCGGTATTTCGTACCTGTTCCACCTCTCGAAATTCTGCAGAAATTCGGCATTCTGTTGTTCTGGGGCTTTTTGTTGAACATGTTTGTATTCTATATTTGATCGTGTGGTTCACAACCCACCAACAAAAAGACAAAAAGTTCACAAAATCTCATTTTTCTGACATTTCAATTGGCGTCTTTTTCTTCTGTTTGTGGATGACAAATTCCCCAAACCGCAGTTGTTTCGTTACTGCGCTTCTCAAAACAAAACAAAAAATTACTCAGGCTTATTTTTTTAAGCCATGTGAATTTTGGGTCTTGTCAGGCGTATACAGCACTATACAACTAGGAGCATATTTACTAACATTTCACACAACGCAGCGCAGCAAGCGAAGTTGCATATTTTCAAAGAAGCAGCCCAGTTCTGCTCTCTCCTAGCACTGGTGTGCTTGTGGATGTCTTGCTCCGACACAGGCACCCTTGCGCCATGTCACAAGGGTGTCTGCGTTGTGGTCAGGGTAGTTTTGTGCAGGAAGGAATACCTTCTTGCACAAAAACTATCCTTTCAGGCTATTTCCTCTTTGAATGTGTGCTGCAGAATGCAGCATAACCGAAAGAGGAAAAAAACAGGAGAAGTAAAGATATTTCTCCTTATTACGCCAGCCTCAGACACGCATTTTAATGCAAACCCATATTTATAAGTCTTTTTACATATGGGTTTGTATTAACATACATGGGTGGATACACGGGAACACCCATGCACCACCCATTTAAAGCCTACCTAATCAAGGTAACGCAAGGGAGAACTCCACACTGCATTACTTTTTTTTCTTTTCTTTCAAAGCCACGTAAACAGCCGAGGCCGCTGCAGGTAAGAGTGGTGGGGTGGTGGGGCTGGCTGGGGGGGATTTCGAGAGACGACCAAGAGGGGAAATTAATTATTTATTTAATTTTCCCTTGTGGTCGTCTCTCGAAATCCCCCTCCAGCCGGCCCCACCACTCTTACCTGCAGCGGCCGTGGATGCACGTAAAGCCATGCACATCAGGATTTGTGTGGCTTTGTAAATCCCAAAATAGATTTTGCATCTGGAAGTACCAAAAAAGAGATGCAACCTCAACACAAAATCTCAGTAAATCCGGGCCCACATTTTTTCCTGATAGGCCCGTGGTGCAGGGTTGAGAGGCTTAAATTTACCAGGCTTGATTAGCTTGCCTAACAGCTATCCCAACCTCTCAGAGGCTCAGCACCGTAAGTCACTATCCGAATTGGCCTATGGTCAATATAGTCTCTCTTTCGCTACATCTTTGCTCTGTGTGCTCAACATGCCTTTGGTTAGTTCTCCCTGTGTAAAAGCTGCCTCTATCTTTCCTGCTGCAGTCATGAACAAGGTGAGGATGCTGGAACAGGGCGTGGCAGACCGGATCCAGATGCTGCTCAGGTCTGAGATGCCTCCAGTGCAGTTTAAACTCTTGGGAACCTTACGCATGTTGACAGATGGCCAAGGTAGGTCTAATTAGCTAGAATGTGCCAGATGGAAGTTTGAAGTTTTGAATGATAATCAAAGATTTCTAAAACTGATCCGACTGAATATCTGAACAATTCTAACTTGCAAAAGAAGTAAAAAGAAAGGTAGACAGGCTTTTGTGGATAAGCTTTCTTATTTGTAACTGAGTTTCCTCAATTCTAGTCCCATCTTGACCACTTATCAGAATTGTTCTATGAAGTGATATCACTTGCAATGCATGAATGTACATTACATGAATATTTTTTTCATTGAAATTGCAAAAATGCATATTTATTTTGGGTAGCGAGTGCGAAAGTAGATTTGTTTTCCCCTCTCACTTTTTGGGGACTGATAACGAACAGCCCATACTTGCTTTATTTCACGTTTGTTTAAATTTTATTTTTTCTGGTGAATGGCTATTTTTCTTTGTCTTTGCATCTTCCTCTTACCTTTTGCATTTTAATCACAAGTCCCTAGCCCCCTCGCCCCATTTCCTACCACTTAAGTCAAACCAGTAGTCTGCATTTTGATTTCCGAACTAGAGTTACCAAAAGTAAAATTAATTTTAAGGGAAAGACTCATGAAGAATATTTAAGGACTTGTTTCAAAACGACTATTAAATATTACGAATTCCTTAAAAAAACATAAGGCTAGATGTTAGAACAGGTGGTTCTAAATAGAGCGTGCAAGTTGCTCACCAACTTTTTGAGATCCGCCATTTACTTTGATGTGTAACCTATCTACTAGTAGGTCACTTAATAAAATGTCCATTTCCAGGGGTCACAACATGATATGCCTATGATCATGATCACAAGACATCTAATCAGAAAGTCAAGAGTCAAAATACCCTTGGAGAATTATAATACTGTGCAAGTAACCTTCACGATTCCAACCCTGGAGTCAGGTACATGTAAAGTTATAACAAATAGGTTATGCTGTGTTGCAAAGAATCCTCCTCACAGCTACCTACAAGTCTTGAGGGAAATATGTGGCCTTTTTAGGGCTCAACAAAGCCTATTTTTGCAGTAGACTTTAAGTATGAAAAAGGCTCTTTATAGACTAAAATTTGACTGTGACAACAATTATTAGTGGTGTAGGATTTGGATTATGAATTAACCCCAAACCAGAGGCAAGCAGAGAAAAATGTACTACAATAATATAAGAAGGCTTATAACTGATACCAATTTAATTAAGACTCGTGATTAAAGCCATTGTGGCTATTTCTTTGTGAAGGACTTAGGAAAAGCTATCCCCACCACTATGATAACCGCTAAATATAGTGCCGGACATTTTACATTTCCAAAGTCAAATTTCAACGATGTTCTTTGGAGGTGGTTTGCATGGTAGAGCTCCACAGTAATGTAGCCAAGTTTGGCATCTAGTTTCGATCCAACCTTGTTCTGAATACAGCAACCAGGTGTGACATTCTCTTGTTGCTATGGCTTATGTGCTTCTTTCTATCAGAAACATGACCTAGTTTGTTTTAACAAAATGTGGGAATTTAACTTAAGTGACGTGACAGAAAACTGGACTTTATTAAATGTGGTCGGTTTGTGATCACTACACTAAACTACCACAGTTTTACAAGACCAATTCGATATGTCAATTACTTTGGGGCCAGAGTTTGTAAAAATGATATGTATGTATTGATAGACTACAGGCTAACTGTTGCTGACTATGCCCTCTTGCTACCACTGACCTCCTCCTGCCCCTGTAAAAATGTGGGTTTTTCCTATTGAAGGCAATTTAGTGCATGAGTATTATGGCCATGGTCCTTGAAAGGATGACTCACTCGCCCTGAAGTAAAGAGGAGCCTCGCAAAATATTCAAGCTAAAAGAGATGACAATGGCAGGATATGGAATTAAGGCTCAGCAGGAAGGCTTTTGTGGACCAGATGATATTTTGTATTGGTAATGTGTTAACTACTGATGTAATGCAATGGTGTTAATTTTGTTGACACTGGAACAGTGATATGCAGGCTACAGACAGATCTTTGCAGTAAATACTCATCCAACTATGTTATTTGACTGAAGCAACTCTACCTATTATCACAGAAAGCTTAACTGCCTCCTAAATCCTACACAGATAGATTCAGCCTGGTTACACACCATCAAAGAAAAGTGTGTAATATTTTCTTCAAATATCTGTTTGTACCAAAAAGCTGATGCGGCGAGGATACTGGGACAGGACCGCATTCTCCTGAGTAGGCTTGTGCAGTGGTGTGAAGCCAAGGATCACGCGGGTGTGCGGGGAGAAGCAAATCGTCTACTGGCATCCCTCTTACGCCACAGTAAATCCCAGGTGAGAGACAAGTGCTTTCTAGAAATGTTTGCACCGCTCCAACAGCTCCTGTAGGCTGTACCAAGTTTTCCTCCTCATCTCCTTTATAGCACAGGTCGTAAAATGTATTCTGCCTATGAATACTATTAGTAAATATTTTACCAAAGTACTTTACCCACAAATATGCATGAACAGCAAATAACTAATTGCTTTACAAACAAAAAAGTGACTCATCGTTCATAAATGTAAATCTTATGAAAATCTCACCATCTTTTACTGTGGCAAATTGACACCTCAGCACAGTTTACAATTCAATTCGTCCCAATAACCAAATTTAAAACTAGCAGTAGCAAAGCCAATAGGTCTTGCCTTGGCAAGCTGGTGCGATGAATACCTTGTGATTCATTGCTTTACTGCAAGCATATAATACCACAAAAATATAAATAAGAGAAAAAGCAATACCGTGGGCTTTTAATAAAAATATTAAATAAAAATAAAATAACCATTGCATATAATTTCATTACAACAGTATGAGTGCTTCCTAGCAGGAACCCTTTTAGTTGTAATGCACATCACAGGAGAAGAATTCGTTTCTTACCTGTAACTCCAGTTCTCTCGTAGGGGAATCTCCATTAAAGCCATAAGCATTTGAATGGTTCCGCCTACGCGTGGGAATCCCAGAGCACTTCATCATTGAATATCTTCTTAAGTATAGACGTTCGGCTTTCTTCATGAAGGCCTGCAGAAACACTTAAGAAAGAACATTATGTGAAGCCTAGAAAACAGGCTACATTGGAGAAATACTTCGGATTGTACTTGCAAAAGGGTTAAAATACCCCTGAATCTGTAAAATTTTGAAGTGAAAATTTCATAAAACAATTTAAATCTCTTTCACAAACCCTTTTTTGTAAAGGAAGGAGCTGAAGGATAGCAGGACAGTGTAGCCACATACGCTGCCATTATGTGATTTTTAAACAGCGTCTGCACCTTTAAGGAAACAGAGGCCACCAGTATCCCATCATGCCTAGCAGGTGGCAGTTGTCTCAGGTCTTTTTGAAGGAATGTGTTAGGGATAGGAGAACACAAACATATCCTCTGTTATATCCACTGGTGCTGCAGGTGTGTCGCTTTTGACCTCAATGTAGATTTCCCTACGAGAGAACTGGAGTTACAGGTAAGAAACAAATCCTTCTCTCATAGGGGATCTCCATTGATAGTCATAAGCGTTTGAATAGAATATCAAGACCATCCACACCAAGAGCAGTGGAAAACAACAAAGGAATGACAATGGGCTCCAATTAAGCAAATACATTTCTGAGGGAGGCTTGTCCTACTTGAGCGTCTGCTCGAGCATCCGAATCCAAACAGTAATGCATGGTGAATGTGTGAACAGACCTCCATTTAGCCGCTTTGCAGATCTCCGCTATAGTGATGTTTTTCATCAAAGTGGCAGTAACTGCTTTACCTCTAGTAGAGTGGGCTTTAGGTCTAGCTGATAAGGTCCTGTTGGTTTTTTGATAGCACAAGAGAATGCAAGGCACTATCATCATGAGATGGATTGTTTGGAAGAGGCTAAACCTGTACCGATCTGGGGGTAATTTATAAAAGAAATGTGTCTGATTTGTATATGTCACGAGTTTTTCAAAGATAAAACTTCAAGACCCACCTCACATTCAGGGAATGAAGAGTTCCTTCAGCTGGAGTTGAAGGGTGCCGAAAGAAAGTTGGCAATGAAATTGTCTGATTGACATAAAAGTCTGAAACTACCTTGGGGAGGAATTTAGGGGGGGTCCTCATAACTACTTTGTTAAAGTGGAAGACAGTGTAGGGCTCATGAGAGCATAACACCTGAATTTCGCTAACCCTATGAGCTGATGTAATTGCTACAAGGAAAGCTGCTTTCCACGAGAAATGCTGTAGGGACACCTTATGAACAGGTTCAAAAGGGACTTGCGTGAGACGTGAAAGGACAATGTTAAGCACCCAGGGAGGTGAAGGAAGTCTAATAGCAGGGAACACTTCCTTTAGCCCTTCAGAAAGTCCTTAATCACTGGGATTTTGAAAAAGAGGTTTGTGAAGGACATTTTCTGTAGGCAGTGAGTGCCACCAAGTGGACTCGTATGGAGGAGAATTGCAAGCCATATTTTGCCAAATGGAGAAGATAGGGGAGAATTATATCTTCCTGGCAAGTAGTAGGATCTAGGTTCTTGGAGGAACACCAAATGCAAAATCTCTTCCACTTGAAGGCATATGCTGAACAGGTTGACAGCTGTTTAGCCTCCTTGAGGACTTCCATGCAGTCTTGTGGCAATTTTAAGTGTCCATATTACACTAGCTCAGGAGCTATGCTGCTAAATTCAAAGAGTAGAGATTGGGGTGAACCATCTGGCCTCCGAACTTCGTTATCAGGTCTGGCGGCATGTCAGCTTGAGATGTGGACACTGTGACCAGTGAAAGAGGTCTGCGAACTACCATTGATGTGGCCACTCCGGGGCTATCAGGATGAGTCTGGCCCTCGACTGGGGCAGCTTGAGGAGGACTGCCAGGATCAGAGGGATTGGCGGAAAGGTGTAAAAACATTTGCCTGACCAGTCAATCCATAGCGCATTTCCCAGAGTCCTTAGTTGGAAATACCTCAAAGCGAAGTCTTGGCTTTTTTTTTCTGCAGTGGCAAACAAGTTGATGTGTGGACAGTCCCACAGCAGAAAGATGTCTTGCACGATGTCATCGTGAAGGACCCATTCGTAATTTTCCTTCAGAACCCTTCTGAGGGCATCTGCTTGCACATTTTGCACACCTGCGAGCTGAGATGTCGTGATCCGAAGGTACATGGCTACTAGCAAATTTCAAATTGTTTGGGCTTTGTGGGATAAAGGTCAGGACTGTGTGTCCCCCACTTGTTGAGGTAATACATGGTGGTCATATTGTCCGTCTGAACAAGCAGGGAATGGGTCTTGCATGACGGGTGAAATGCTTTCAGTGCAAGGTGTACTTCCCGGAGCTCGAGGAGATTGATGTGGTATGTCATCTCCTTCGGAAACCATGTGCGTTGAATTTGGAGATGATCCATGTGGGCTCCCCACCACAGTAACAATGCATCTGTCAGTATGGTTTGAGAGGGAGTCTGTTGGTGGAAAGGCATACCATGAAGGAGATTGGTCGAAGAGCACCACCATGTCAGAGCAGAGATTGCTTTACATGAGGTGGGAGAATGATCTCGTCTTTCCTGTTGCCTGCTGCTTGGTCCCACTGGTCCTTGGAGATATTCCTGCAGAGGACGCATGTGGAGGTGTGCATTCTGGGTGAGGAGGGTACATGAGGCCATGGAGCCAAGAAGGGATGACACTGACCTTACTGTGGGATAAGAGGCTGTCATTAGAGAGTGGTATTTCCGACAGATCGATAAAAGTCTCTCCTCCGAAGGACACACTTTTGCCTGCCATGCGTCGATGGTGGCCCCTAAGTATTGCAGAGTCTGAACTGGGGTGGAGACTGACTTGTGGTTGATGTGAAGACCCAACCGTTGAAGGACATTGCATGTTTAGTTGAAATGTCATTGGGCCTCCTGTGAAGTTGACGCCTTGATTAACCAATAGTCTAGACAGGGATTGACAAAGATTCAGTGCCTACTGAAATGAACCGGCAACTACTGCCATGCACTTCAAGTTGGTTCTGGGAGCTGACTTGAGGCCGAATGGAAGGACCTGGTATTGATAATGGTCCTGCCCCAGTACAAACCTCAAGAACTTGCAATGTTTCTTGGCGATAGGCACATGAACATACGCATCTTGGAGGTCTATGGAACAGAGCCAATCCCCCGGTGTAGTTGGGGATAGATCTGATGTAATACCAGCATCTACAACGTTTCTCGCCAAACCCATTTGTTGGCTACTTTTAAGTCGAGATGGGTCTGAATTCATCCTTTTTTCTTCACGAGAAAGCATCTGGAGCAGATGCTTGTACCCCATTGTTTGTGGGAGATGACCTCCACCGCACGCTTCTGTAGCAAGATGTTGAATTCTTCCCGAAGCATGTGCAGATGATAGCTGGATGTTTTTGGTTGTATGGTCGGAGGAGGACTGGTGAATCTGAGATAATAGCCATTTTGAACAATATTCAGAACCCAGGTGTCTTTTGTGATTTTTTGCCACTCTACCAGAAAGTGTGTGATGCTTGCCCCTACCGCAGTGGGTAACGGAAGAGGGGGAAGGGAAGATTCAGGGTTTGGTGTCAGTTGTGGGTTTAGCCCCTTGGGCGGGCTGTTGGGAAGAGTGCCCTCTAAATTGTCTACTCTGCTGTTGCTGATATGGCTGCTGGAGGATTCTGCTGCGCACTGATGACTTTGTTGGACACCATGAGGCCTTTGTTCACTATCTCCAGTTAGTCTTCCCTTTTGTCCCTGAGAAGGCCATCTTCAAATTGCTGGATAGAGTCCCAGAGCGCTCCGTCATATCTACCCAGGAGGGCAGTAGCACTGGCCGCTTTCATGGTGGTTGCGGCCGTGTTACAAACTTTGCAACCGTCAGTGTCCAATTTTTTGCTCTACTTACCAGGAAGGACTGAGAAGCAGAGGTGGTGGCATGATGCTTCTTGGCCGCCAGAATGACCACTGAGTTAGGAGGTGGATCCGATTTGAGAAAAAGAGGATCTTGCTCAGGAGGTCAATATTTTTTCTGTAGCCTCGAAGGAGCTGTTTTGTTTGAGGCTGGGGTCAGAAACAGTTCCATCACTGGCTCCAAAAGACCGGGAACAAATGGAAGCAGAGGTCTTGAAGCTGACCGCTGGTGTAGAGTTTCAAATATAACAGATGTGGTAGGTGCGGGGATTGACATCGGAATATTTAGTTTTGCAGCCCCTATCTCCAGGACCTCCTGGAATGTGGTGATGTCATCCACCAGAGAGAGTCGAGGTGGTGAAGAATCGGATAGTGTCAGTGAATATTGTCCAGTTGATTTAGACGAGGACGTTGTGTGCCTTGATCGATGACTGGATGATGTATGTGTCCTGGATTGTGATCTATGGCTGCAATGGCGAGAGCACCCAGAGGATGAATGCCTTGAATGACGCTTGTGATGGCGTGACCGATGGCATCTTTTAAAGCGCGATCTAGGCCTTGGCAGTGCTACAGGAGGCATGGGTGCTAGAAGAGTAGGCACCGGAGGTGGTGGTGGAGGAGGCAGAGGTGGAGGAGGCGGAGGCATTGGTGGTGGAGGTGGAAGAGGTGGAGGAGGAGGCGGAGCTGGAGGAGATGGAGAATCTGGAGGTACTATTGGGGAAGAGGGAGAGTAAGCGCTTAAGTACTCTGAATCAAGTGTCGAATAGATTTGCATCTTTTTCTCCTCATTTCTTGTGTCCTCGATGTTGACCATCTCTTCGGCGGTGATCTCCTCCGACGCCTTGACTTCAACTGCTCCTCAGGGTCGATGGATCACCTCACCTCGACGTCGATATGCTCCTCGGCCTCGATCTTGCAGAGCGCGTCGACTGCACATAAGGTCTATCTTGCCTCAACATTGAACTGCATCTCTTCCTCGACAGTGATCCAGTCTTGGATGACGAGCAAGTCGGAGCCATACCTGGTCTCAACGTCAAGTCTCTCGGCGTCGCCCAGGAAACATAACGTTTTCTGGCTGGCACACTCTGTTCGGACCTTCCACATCCCTCAGAGGCAGATGTAAGAGCCCTGGTAGAGGACTGATCCTCTCCTTGCTCTGAGGTCTCACCTTGAGACTGGACTTGCTGCCTGTGCTGTTCTGCCATGCCCTGAAGGCTATCTATCTCTCCCTCAGGGTCCAATGAGAAAACTTCTTACAGTGTTGGCACTGATCAGGAATCTGTGTAGATGGAAAGCAGAGTATGCAGACATCGTCAGGATTGGATTTGGCCTTCTTCCTCCCACAGGGAGGTTGTGGTCTTTTACTCCTGCTGTCCTGGGCCTGACCTATTATGGGTTCTGAACAACTGGGCCAAGTACTACTCCATCACTAGACTCTCAGAGGTAGCGCGGGTCGAATGATCTAAGGCTTTTCAGCCAAAGATCGATCCCCCCAATACCCAGGACCATTGCTACCTACAAAAACAAGAGTGAACACAGTCTTAAGGGGAGTGGCAGGAGCTGGTATGAATCCGAGATCATTTGAAAATCTAACAATTGTGAAGCTGTCAAGCATGTCCCATAAGGGCCAGTTCCAGCAAGTGTATTTTGACTCCTCGTCTTCCAACAACCAGGCTAGGCCCAGGCTTTCCAACGGTCTAGTCATCAACTGGTCCTGACAAGAAGAACACAAGCTCTGCAATGGAGTCGGGCAGCATAAACATCTGCTCTTGGAACACACATGGGCTGGTGAACCTACTGCAAGAAGATGATGCAAGATCATTTCTCCAGAACTGTGATATCATCATGTCTCAGGAAACTTGGTGTTTAGAATCAACACAAATCATAGGCTAAGTAGGGTATCATGTTCCAGCGATAAAGTAATTGAAATTCAGACACCCCAAAGGGGGCCTCTCCACGTTTTGGTCCACCAAATTTAACTGGGTCACAGAACAAATAGACCTCGGAGTAAATTGGATGCAAGCAATTAAGCAGGAGCCCAAGAAGCCAACCCCCACTCAGACAGCAGTGCTGTTTATAAATGTATATATTCACCCCAGCAAAGCAAAAAAAAGGGAAATCATGGAAACGCTGCTCAAAATATCAAAAGATCTACAGAAGCAATACAAGCATGCAACTGTAATCATCTCTGGAGACTTTAATACAGATCTAGGCAATGCAGTTCAAAAAGGGGTTCTCCCCACAGCGGAACCAATTTCAGAAAGCGGCTAGACAAACTTGGGCTTAGGCTCCTGAATGGCAATACGAAAGGGGACTCACCTGCTTCAATTACTTTCTTAAGCGGTAGTCAAAGTTCAACAATTGATTATACGTTAATTAGCGAAGCAGCTCTGCCTCAGGTGTCACTTTCAAATTCTCCCCCGCACAGGTAGTAATCATTTCCCTCAATCCACCCTGAATTGTGCAAGTTCTATCAGCTGTGTCCAACAAAGAACTTAATCTCCGCCCCAGTAACCTAGAACTTAAAAAGATTAAAATGGCGCGGTCCGGGGATAGAGAAACTGATGGCAGAGGTCTACCACTGTGCTGGAACCATCAAGGTCATAAAAGTGAATCAGAAAAACTGGAAAAAGTAAGAACAGAAGCAGGGGAGCAAGAAAAGGCATGGGTACTTTTAAATGAACTATAATTGTCAAAATTTCCAATAAAAAAACTACCTCTAAGAAATATAAATGGAGTCTACAAAAACGGGAGTCACAGAATGCAAGTCTTCTGAGAGCTATGACACCAAAAACCCCAAATCACATGTGAAACAAGAAAAGTGGCAGAGGGGGTAAGCCTAGGTAAAAGGCTGGATAAAACCAGGCTTTGAAATTAGAAAATACCATATAAGAAAAATTGCTGGGGAGAGAAAAGAAGCTGATAAGAGGATCTGTGGATTCAGCTCCATATGTCCAGCAAACACCAGAATAGTAAAAAAGTCTGGCAGCTGGTAAAGGGGCTGTCATCTGGAAAAGCCAGACGGAACTATGCAGGGATTTATGCAGCTACATGGGAAGCTCATGTTCTTGCAATGTATACAGCGTCAGTGCTAGAGGGCATAGGGGAAAGCCAGCTGGCCATAACCAAATGCAAGACAAGTTCAGTCATCACAAATCACGACAACCAGGTGAATTCTGATAAGCATAAGATTTTCAAAAATCATGATCTCCACATCTCAGTTGTGGATACAGAACAGCTGACGGGAATTTTAAAGAAATTAAAACCAGAAGCTGCAGCAAGTCAATGGAATCCCGAATACAGTATTCAAAGGTGATGTAACTTACTGGGCCTATTATTTTGCACCACTTTCAATGATCTCTATTGTACCAATCGAATACCAGATTCATGGAAAGGCAACATCTTTCATCCGATCTACAAAGGCGGAAATCCAGCCTCACCACTAAACCACAGGCTCATAGCTTAAATCAACATTGAAGCAAAGCTCTATTCATCTTGTCTACTCATTCATTTCAAAGCTTGAGCAGATGAAAAACAACTAATACCACAAATTCAGACAGGATTCAAAGCAGGCATGTGGACACTAACAAATTTAGCAGCATTAACTCTCTTAGTAGAGAAGGCCAAATATAGAAAATTGCGGTTATTAGTGTGTTTTATAGACCTCAAGTCTGCTTTTGATTGAGTTCCCCAAGGATGAATATTGATAAAACTGGAAAAATGGGGCCTTCCAAGAGGCCTATTGATGACAATCATTGAATTACATACAGAAACCTGGGCGCAAGTCAAAATTGGAGACTGTGACCAAGTCACGAACAAAATTGCCACAAAGAATAGCCGCTCCCCCACTGGATAAGTGCCACCCGCCTACTCTGGCTTCAGAAATATTAGGATGTATACAACACGCGGATTACATTGTCCTATTGAGTCAAACTCCAATAGGTCTGCAATGCATCATGAATGCCCTAAAAAGCTATATGGATAACCAAGAGCTAGAGCTAAACCTGAATAAAACTGAAGTGGTTGGGCTGATCGACTTCAAATTTAAGTCATACTCCAGGTTTTTAGAAGAAAAAAAGGTGGCGGTAACACCCACATACAAATATCTGGGATTTAACGTGGGTATTCAAATGAAGTTTAAAAACCATTTAGTCACTATTCAGGCAAAAGCACAGGCGCTAACTTACGGGTTCAAACTACTAAAGCAGAAACTGAGTTGTCCATCGTTTAGCCATCTGCTCTCCCTAATGTCAGCTCAGTTGATGCCAACGGTGTCCTACGGTGCAGAAATTATATGAAGATCCGAAACTGTTACTCTTAATAAAATCCAAACGAAAGTTTATAAATCCTGTGTTTCACATTCCAAATTCAGCCTCACCTGCCCAAGTACGCCTAGAGTTTGGTTTGAGAAATCAAATATTTCAACGCAAAAGCGCTTACATCAAACTGTGCTGGAGATTGCGTGCTTCTGAAAGGGGCTCTATGAATACCATATGTGGGCAGGAAATTGAGGACCAACAACTCAGCAACCTAAAGGCTCCTGGGGCAACCATCTAAACCAGGACATTAAGGACCTAGGCATGCAAGCAGCCTGGGCTGCAAACATGGGAAAATCTGCATTCAATCAACACTTCAACTCGGATCTTGTCTTATATAACAGACAAAAATGCCCTGGTAGAAAGACGACTTGCCTGGACAGTGATAAAGTCATATAATAACCTTTGACCTCAGCAGTATTTGTCAGCTCACTTCTCTTATGTTCTCAAGCACCAGTTTATGCTATTTCGTTCTGGTACCATGAAGACTAAAGACCTTATCCCAGCCTGGAAATATCAGTCGAAAAATCAAGCCTGTCAGCTTGGCGGGTACAAGGCTGAATTACTAGCACATGTTTTCTGTGCATGTCCGGAGCCCTTGGAACACATATAAAAAAAGCTGAAACCAGCTCTTAGAAACCTGAAAATTCGCTCTTGCCGACAAGCAGTAATTACTTGGCTAGGTGGCACATCAATTCCCCTATCTTGCAAGGGGGTAAAGTTTTTACAGCTGCTTTTTAAAGAATTGTCTAAAAATAACGAGCAGTGTTTGGTGTAAGACAGGAGTACTCTCCAACTACAACATTTTACGGCCAGCCATCGTCAAGCGCCCTGAAAACTGACAAGTTGGCCACCCTTAAGATCATGGTTCAAACAAAAACCAAAAACAGTTTGTCTGTGTACAAGCAGACTGTAGATTTGTCTGGCCAGTAAACCAGTCTATTTTTTATTTTTATTTTAAATTTAATTTATATATATATTTTTGCTGCTATGGTGCAATCGAAGCAATAGGGACGGCTACATCTAAAACTATTGAACTGTACAAGGTAATCGTACTCTAGTCACCAACTATGCCGGATTCTTACCCCACAGACGATCCAAGTAATCAGGCTGCACAAGGCACCAGCACTATAACTTGCGAATTGTCTAAGGACCTGTATTATTGTTCCGTTGTCAGGGTGAATTGAATCAGTAAGGTCTGACAATGGTTAGACACTACGTCCACGCACGGCACTTTTAAATAGAGTAAGCATAGGCGCCACATAGGTTTTAACAAACGATTTGCACACTTGCTTACTCATGTAATAGCTTTTTATTCAGAATAGTATTTTAATTGCAGGATATTTTGCACAATTTTGGAACACACTTCCTAATGTCAAAAATTTAAAAGGTTTTGAGAGTTTTAAAGCAGCCTGTACTTTATGAATGTATTTGCAATGGTTGTATTGGTATGCAATGTTTTCAATTAACTATGCAAATAAAATAAACTTGAACTTGAAATTTGAACCACTCACCAGGATCCCTGCTGAGCCTTGCTCCCTCCAGGCTCTTTCCTCCCCCTTACACGGCACACTGGACTTGGCAGGCAGGCAGAAGACTCAGAGTCCTGTCACAGAGGAAGTGTTCCTGGCTTTCTGGGTGATAGCCTCTTGACCCAATGGAAGACTAGCAGACCAAGGTCCCTAGTCCTGGTTTTAGCAGCTAGAAGCTGTGTGAGCTTCTCTTCATGCCGAGGCACAGCACAGTTGATCCCTGCTGTACAACAGTGCTGTTGAACAACTTGTGGGACTCAAGGTCCCACCTTTACTGTCCAAATCCAAACTCAGATGTGATTTAGCATCTGGTCCTTTGAAATTTTGGTTGTGGGTGGCAGATCCTTTGAAGTGCTCTCTCCTCTGCACTGCCCTTTGTCAAAGGGACAGTTTACCTCGACTGCAGTGGCTCAAATTCTCAAAACAGGCCAAGGGAGTAACCAGGGGCCACACTTGGCTGTCAGTCGCCACTGAAATATGCCTCCATAAGGTTCAAAGTCCCAGGCACTCCCCTCTATCAAGATTCCCTGGTCCTACAGTGCCAGCCTTATCAGACCCACCATCTCCCAGGCAATGAGCTCAGGCCCAGTGATAAAAAAAACTCTTCCTGGTATCAAAGACATGTTTGATGTGCACAAAGGATACCCTGATCCACCCCCTCCTGTGTGGGTTCCCTCAGGAATGTCAGCAATCCACATCTGTCTAGGGATTGCAGTCCTCACTTCCACTAACCTTTCCAGGCCTTGGGCTTCCAAAATGGAATCCACAGGCCTCCATTAAATGTACCAGGCACACATTCATCCCATCACATACACACAAGTGTCACGCATTCACTATTCACTATGTAGGCCAAGGGTGAGTTAAGTACACAGCCGTGAAACTTTACAGGAGTTGTCCAGTAAGCACCAATCCTGTGACACAGGTAAAAAGGCCTATTCACACCACTTATTACTACTAAACACTGCCACCATCGCACTCGAGCCACTCAACTCCTGGCAAGAGCTGTAGCCCATTACCACTATGATGGTTGTGCTTGGTGTGCTCCTCCCTGTCTAACAAGACCGCATTACCACGAGACACACCCTGGGCCATGTTCACTCAGTGATAACCAGGATCCAGATATCCATGCAGCTGAGGCACTTAGGGCAGGGGAGCACGTTCATCACCATGCAGGAGACTTTTCCACCCCAGCACTTGCAATAAATGGCGAAGTGCATATTGGTTTATATTATTTCAACTGAAAGGATTCCAATTCTTTTCTGCATATCTTTTCCTTTAGAAAGAGCTTGATAACAAGTACAGAACTGAGAAGGGAAGCTGCTGGTCACAAATTTTACTCATTATTATAACTATTATTCTAAATGCATTTGATCTAACCGAAGGAAGTTAATTCAGCAGTTGTATGTTTTTGTAAACACCACTGGCATCTCTTCGAAGCATTCCTTCAGCTCTCTTCATGTATGTGACGTTGTGTTTTGGTGTCCACAGGAAGTGGTGAAGGCTGTGCAGGAAGCACAAGGAGTCAAACATCTGGTCTCCATGACAACAAGCGCACACGTCATTATGCAGAATGAAGCCCTCATAGCTCTGGCCATTGCATCAGCTATCAGTCTAGGTAAAATGTGGCTACCTTGATAATTGGCTAATTTGTGTTGAGATGTTTCTAATTGCCAATCTGTTTCAGGTGCCTGATCTTTCTTATGCATGGAAGAGCCAAAGTAATCCATGCTTTTATCTGGCATATGCCTCTTGCAGTTTATTAATTAATGCTAATAAATATGTTGCAAACTCACATTTTGACAAAAATACAACTTAATGCCCAGTGAATGGAGGCTCTGACATAAAGAGTCATCCGGTAATGTGACAGGCTGTCCCATGAACACATATCTCTAAGCTGTAGACACCAGCACCCAGAGGAACATATTCTGGGATAGATATCAATTAATGCTGGAGGTCAGAAATCAAACACACCTTAGATATTTATAAAAATATTCATATTTATTTACAAAATCCAAAATAATTCTATGTCTACAAAATGCACAATACATTTCTAATATAGTTCCGTATTCTTAGCAGATGAGTTATGCAGTTTCATTGTCTCAGATTGTTCACATTGTCCAAGGCGATGTCACAGGTAAAACATCTAGTGCAGGGGTTGAAAACAGGGCACAATCAAAACCTGCAGTGTTTTTTGCATGTAGAGTGGGAATACGCAAGAGGTTATTGGTTCATCCTTCAGCCAGTGTATATCTTCTTCTCAAGTGACCTCTCCTATAGTTCAATGGCTCCCCAGGCTACGGCCTGGAATACAAATAAATGAGTGCAGAAGAGGATTCAAGAGATGATGTCCATGTGCAACTGCTCCAGCTACCCATACCAAGAAGCTTAACATCTCCAGGGCCTGGGTATCGTTTTGGAACAGTGTAATGTCCACCCAGTGCTCACACCCGGTAAAAGTGTTCTCTGCCTCACCTGCATCTTTAATCAAGTGGTCCATCTAATATGAAATCACAAACTATGCTAAAAGTCACCCCCTCTGTGTACACAAGGCCAACTTATAGAGATTCCATAAGTGGAGACTTGAAGGTCTAAATGTTGACTGGGGTGAGAGTCTATCACACAAACGTCTGTTCTTCACTAAGAAGTGTATTCTGAGTTTCTATATGCAAAGACACACGCACACACAGCTCCGCCAGATCATCATCAAGAAATCTTTATTCGATCAATGTAGACCATAAAAGCACATAAAACATGAAAATCACATAAATATTGACTGAATACTTAGTTACAGCAGAGAAGGAATTTATTACAGATATAAGGATAATCTAAAAACGTATTACAGAGTGCGAATTAAAAGCATACTAAAATGTACCTTTAAAATGCTAGTGCCATGGTGCATTATCTAAAATAGGTTCAACAGGTTCAAACTTTCACAATAAAATTCCACTTTTAAATAAATACAAAAACTGCCCTGTGAGGTGGGATTGGAGGATGGTTCCTCTGGGCCTCAAATAGCTTTTTTTTCCCAATCTGAGGGCACCTGAGAAAAAACTTGCAACCCCAAAACAAATCACAGGGGAGGGTAAGGTTTGTAAAAACAACAATGCTGGCCTTACTTGTGTAAATTGGTTGTTTCTTACCAGCGGAATAATAAATGTATTCCCCAGCAAGCTATAAAAATCACAGAAAAATATAAAATGCAAAGTGTCCTGTTCCGAAAAGTTATCACAAGCGCAAGGTTTCAAGGCTGCTGGCTTTGAAAAACCCATTGGGACTGTTAGGAACCAGTGTATAGTGCTGAGTCTAAATCTGGTCAATATAAAACGATGGTGGGCATTATTGACAAATGAGGGTAGGGCTCCCCTCAAACTTGTTGTCTACAAGGTGTGTTGACATACTGTGGCTTTCATAAGTTCCCTGTCTTTCCTTTCCCCAAGCCGCCTTGGACAGAAACATGCTTTTACCATACCATACCAAGACATTTATAAAGCGCTCGGCTACCACCAACGGCGGTGTCCCGGCGCTACAAAGAGACAGAGAGAAAAGGAGAAAGGAAAAAAAGACAAACTAAGGTAGATCAAAAAGCCAAGTTTTCAAGGCACTCCTAAAAGTGGATTCATATTCAGCTTTGCGTAAATAGAGAGGCATAGCATTCCATAAGGCGGCTGTTCTTACTGCAAAGGCGCGCCCTCCAATCCTAGCTTTACGGTAAGAAGGAGAGCAGAGAAGAAGCTGTGAATTCGAGCGCAAGGTCCTGTTCTGATGGTATTTCTGAAGTCTTAGCCTCAGATAACCCGGTCCACTTTTCTAGTAGCTCTAAAGGCAAGTGACAGGGCCTTGAATTCGATTCTCCTTTTCACCGGAAGCCAGTGAAGACTACGCAAGTGGGGGAAATGTGATGCCGGAGAGGCACATTTCTGAGAAACCTAGCAGCAGCATTTTGGACTGTCTGGAGCCTTTGAATGAGATAGGCAGGAAGGCCGAGATACAAGCTGTTAGCATAGTCCAGCTGGGATGTAATCAAGGCGTGGACTATAGTGGCCCGACAGTCCATCGGTAGTAAATAAAGAAATCTGTGCAGACTTTTGAGCTTCCAAAAACACGCTTTGGAAACTTGGCTAATCTGGGCCTTCACCGACAGTTCTGAGTCAAATCTAAAACCTACATTTCTGACAGATATGACCGGGGTGGGAGGGGGATTCAACTGCATTGGCCACCATAGATCAGCCGATGGAGGTGATGGTTGGTTAAAGAACATCACCTCAGTTTTATCGGTGTTCAGCTTAAGGCGATTATCTGTCATCCAAGAAACAATCTTAATTAGGCAATGCCTAAAGCTGTCAAATGCAGCCATCTTGGAGTCTTTAAATGAGAACACCAGCTGCGTGTCATCTGCGTATGAAATTATACGCACGCCACAATGCTCAACTAGTGCTGCCAGAGGGGCAAGATAGATATTAAACAGGGTCGGGCTTAACGCAGAACCCTGAGGTACTCCACAACCCATGGAACAGGAGGAGGAGACATGTGGGCGAAGGAGGACCTGCTGGGATCGCCCATCCAAGAAGGATTGGAACCAATTTAAGATGGTACCCGAGATACCCAGCTGTGTCAGTCGGTTCTAAGAGAATCGAATGAGAGACCGTATCAAAGGCTGCAGATAAATCTAACAGCACGAGCATGGCACAGCTGCCATGGTCTAGGGATTCTCGGATGGTTTCCGCCACTTCCAACAGAGCAGTCTCAGTACTATAGCCCTTCCTAAAGCCCGATTGGGAGTCGTGAAGGAGATTATTAGACTCAGATAGTTAGAGAGTTGTCTCTGAACCTCCTTCTCCAAGATTTTAGCAGGGGCAGGAAGGAGCGAGATAGGCCTAAAATTCTTAAGTATGCTCGGATCTGCATCTTCCTTTTTGAGAATTGGCAAGACCAGGCCTTTTTCCACACTGAGGGGAAGCTACCTAGCCTTAGAGAAGTGTTCCAAATAACATTTAACTGGAAGTTAAGGAGGTGAGCCAGCAAGTTAAAAAATCTAGCTGGGCAGGGATCCAAGGGCGAGCCCGACTTAATTCTGACAAGGTCTCTCAAGGACAAAGACGGACAGAAAGGCTGAAATTCAGTCCAGAGACAGGGAGGAGCAGGAGCCGCAGGTGTGGTTAGCCTATCTCCGGGCACCAAGAAAGTGGAGTATATAGATTGAATTTTTTCCTGGAAAAAAGTTGACAAATCCCTACATAGGACGGCTGATGCCGTAATCATGCTCAAGGTGGCCTCAGGTTTCATAAAATCTTGAACGATCTTAAATATTTCTTTAGGAGAATTATCCGATTCTTTAATTTGATTGGCTAGGTGATTCTTAATAGCCAGGCATTTGAGAGCATGACATTTTTTTTGTGCTGCTTTATAAGTGCTCTTCGCATCTGGATTATAAGTTTTCCGCCAGATACGCTCCAGCTTTTTGCATGTGCTTTTTTCTGACTGAAGCTCTGATGAGAACCAAGGAGCGGAAGGCTTTTTCCTAGCAGGTTTCATCATTTTCGTGGGAGCGATAGCATCCAGGGAAGCAGTAACCCATTCATTAAACGAGATTGCATCTAAGCTAGGATTGCCTGTTAGCTGGAGAGGGATGTCACGCAAAACAGAACCCATGGCCTCAATAGATACTCTCCTCCAATTTCTCTTCTTCTCAAACTCTGGTCTCATCCTGTGTGTCCCACAGTGCCTGGACAAACTAAATGGGACCAACCAGGGGTCTGACCACGTCAAAGGCAGAGGAGCCTCCACCTTGATGGTGGGGTCATTAGAGAAAATAAGGTCCAACATATGAGCAGCGCAGTGTGTGGCGGACATTACCTGCTGAGTCAAGTTTAATCCTCCCAGCATCTCAGTCACTTGGAGCGCCAAGGCACAATCCTGCATGTCCATATGGACGTTAAAATCACCCAAAACCGTAAGGTTAGCATATCTTAGTGAGAGGTCAGCAATAATGTCCCCTAATTTTGAAAGGTGAGCAGCTGCAGAGCTCGGGGGTCGATAAACCAACATACCCTCAAGGGTATGTCCTGGAAAGGTTTGAATAGAAAAAGACATGGCCTCAATGGAGCCAATATTCTCAATTTTTTTACAAGAGATATCCCACTTATCATTGAAAATAATCGCAAGACCCCCTCCTCGCCTGTTGTCTGCCCGATTCACCTTGGAGATCTTAAAACCAGCGGGTAATGCCAGAGCGATATCAGGGTAAGAGGTGTCTGTGAGCCAAGTTTCTGTCAGAAACATAAGGTCCCAGAGATTGAGCTCAAGGGAAAGCCAAATGTCCTCTGAGTGCTTGGGGAGAGATCTACAGTTAACCAGGCAGGCTCTAATAGTAGGCTTATTAGCGTCAGTGTCAGGAATCGAGGACTTGACACCGCCTGCCTCTGCCTTTTGATGGCCTGCACGTCACCTGGGCATAAAGGTTTTGGGTTATTGTACAGATCCAAGCAGCCTAGCCTCTTCAACTGTTCCTACGTATCCCAATCACAGAATACGCAGGGCTCCTTCTAGGGCACTACAGTCCTTTAATATTTGATGATTCAGGGTAGGAACAGGGCTTGACCAAAATCTCAGCCAGCGTGTTATTGGCACCACAGCAATATGATCAGATATATAACTCACTCCTAGCTCCTCGTAAATAATAAAAGAGGGGGTGCTGATCGGAATGGCAAAAAGTCTGCACAAAAATGTGTTCCCTACCGCCCGTAATTCTCTAACGTCCTTGTACCCCCACAAATCGCAGCCATAGATTGCTATAGGGATGCATTTTTCTTTAAAAACCTTTAAATGGTGGGCACAGGTTTAGCCCCTAGTCTCGTAGCAAAGTCCATAGTGGCACCAACGGCCCTCACCAAAGTATTCTTTTTGAGAGTTCTTTGGGTGACCCAGGAGCCTCTGTCATCAGACAATACTCCCAAGTAGGGGAAAGTTGACACCTTAGTAAGCTCTGCCCCCCTACAAAAGAACTTGCACCCAGCGGCCTTATGGCTCCCAATAGTCATTGTGTGCGATGTAGTAAAATTAGTAGAGAGATCCAGAGAAGCCATAAAATCGATAAAAACATTTAAAAGATTTTGGAGGCCCACTGCAGTACGTGCAAGCAACACTGCATCGTTGGCATAAAGTAATGCAGTTATTAGTTTCAACCCTGCCCTGGGTTTATCTATACAAGCCACTGTCAAGGCATCCCCTAGTTTATTGATATAAAGGGTGAACAGCAGGGGAGCCAAAATGCACCCCTGCCATACCCCTCTCTTAGCCCCCCATGAGGCGGACAGGCTACCATTTGCATCGTACCTGACCGATGCGGTGAGATTGAGATGAGACGTGTGAAGGAAAACCACCATGTCTGCGTCCATACCTTGCTCCAGGAGAATTGGCCAAAGTTTGGATCTATTAACAGGCTTGAATGCCGAAGTTAGGTCCATAAAGGCCATATGTACGCAACGTCTCTTGGCGATGGTATATTTTCCCACTATCAATTGTAAGTTGATACACTGATCTACTGGCCCTCTGCTCTGCCTAAAGCCATATTGTAGCTCTGAAATAACATTATGATTAGCTAGCCGGCAGGTTAATTGTTCCAAAACAACCTTCTCCATGATTGTAGCAGCAGAGTCAAGGGGGGAAATGGGGTGATAACAAACTGGGTCGTCTCTCACCCCTTTTTTAAAAATTGGTAAAATGTTGGCTTTAGACCAGGAAGCTGGAAAACCACTCTTGCTGACCGCTTCAGAAATGCATGTCAGAATCTTAGGCCAGAACAGGGGGTCGGCTTTGTTTAGTTCCGAGGGGACCCCATCCGGGCCCCGAGCTTTCTCCCCAGCTGTATCCGAGATGGCTTTAAACACTTCCTCAGTGTTGAAAATCAAAGATGAGATTTAGGTTCCAGGTTCCCATGGGGTGTTCGGCGCCCCCAGATCCTCCCCGCCATACATCCCTTCAAAGTGTTGAACCCATCTCTCTGGGGCAATGGTGAAATCCACTCTAGAATTTACCTAGCCGGAAAGAAAAGCACTGTTTACTATTTACCAAAATTTGTAGCTGTTAGCCAACACCCTAGCCTCACACAAGCCTTCCCACGCCTGTTCTCTATGTTTTATTTCCTCAGCTGGATCGCTAGTCTATAAGCTTTCCTACATGCCCTGATCTGCTCTTGTCCCTGGGTTTCTGCTTAAGTGCAGCCATTAGATTCTTATGGAACTTGGAACAGTTCCCGTCAAACCACCTTTCCCCTTTACCAGCTTTGGACTTTCCGGGGGCAGTCAAATTTTCAGCAATCTGATTGGTTATTCTATTAAAAGCATCTGAAACTCGAATGTCATGTGTCCCACTATCCAGACATAAAGCAATTTCTACGCTGCTTACAAGAAATACATTTTTTTAAAGAAAACCTCAGGTATCACCTTGTCCCATTTCAGCCTACGGGCTTGATCCCTTGTGCTGATAGAAGTGTTTGGGATACTCTTGCCCACCTCTCTGTTAAGATCAAAATTCCAGGCCAAAACCAACGTTGTGGGGTTATGGTCACTAAAGTTATTTCAAGAAATATTTACGACAATAACAGCAGCGAGCAGAGGAGTAGATGCATGATGAAATCAATAATGGATGAGCAACCCCTACCAGAAAAAAAGGGGACAAACTCTCCAGGCCCTGTCTGTTCTAGACAGTGCAAATTGTTTTCCGCTATTAACTCCTCTAAACGACGATCTTGGTTAGTGTGCTCAAAATGGGTGACCAAAGAGGTTGCATCCAAAGAAGCTTTCATGAGGGTGCAATCTACTTGACATAAATGTACGTTAAAGTCGCCCAGAATTATAGCCTGATAGTAAGTAGCCGAGGATTTGATGCTCTTCAGCGCCAGGACACTTTGAGCATCAGTGCGCTTTAAAAACTTAAATAACATACCATGATGTGGGTCAGCTCTGCCACTGCCTGGTTCACAGATGAAAGTTAGCAGGGGCATTCGTCAAGTCAGTTGATTTGAGTGTGTTCTAGTCACAGTGATCCGGCAAAGCTGACCTGCCCTATGATCACTACGCGAGTTTTACCTGCCAAAACAAGCCCTTCCATTATTGATGGAAACATATTTAATGTTATGCAAATAGCCCCTTGTCCAGAAAATACATTACCTTGAGCAAATAATTGGCTATACTGTCATTGATTTGATCGCAAATTATTTTTTTCTTTTTTTTGCATATTTATATAGCGCGAACTCGACCCGAAGGTATTGGAGCGCTTTACATGAGCACCGTATTTACATTACACATTCAGGCACGGGGAGATTAAGTGATTTGCCCAGAATCACAGGATGTGGACGCGACCCCGAGGCTCGAACCCTGGTTTCCAGCACCAAAGTCGGCAGTCTAGCCGACGGAACACATCCTCTCCCCAAATAATGGTTCAAATGCCATTCGAAATGCCT
This sequence comes from Calotriton arnoldi, assembly GCA_963921515.1. Taxonomy (NCBI): domain Eukaryota; kingdom Metazoa; phylum Chordata; class Amphibia; order Caudata; family Salamandridae; genus Calotriton; species Calotriton arnoldi. Next base: position 808,301 of record CAWUFW010008707.1, read on the forward strand.
GATTGCAACAATAAGGCTAACCCATGCACTGAGTAACAGCTTTATCACTGTCATGTCTAACAGTTGCTGCACCATACACTGATAACTGCCAGACCAGTGCACAAGGCAGATATAGGTGAAATATAAGGGTTCTGGATCCTCTCGATGCAATTAGGACTCAACTTCTCACAAAATTAGAGTATCCTCTGACTTCTAAACAACCACATCACAAAGTGTTCCCCATGTGTACTTTTTGAGACAGCAATTCCTCTTCTGGTGCATGGAGATCTTAGATCTATAGTATGGTAACCATGTCCTTCCCTTCCTAGGGACTTCCCTTCCTCTGAGATCTGGAACCTGCATTGCCTAGGTTGCTGCTTTTGGTACTGAGGCAAGCTGAGATTTTCTGACATCGTGTATGCGATACCAATTGGCTTTGCCAATGCTTGTATAACAAAGTATTGACTTTGTCAATGTTTTAGCCATGTTGTACAGCAGTATGGCTAAAAGTTAAAAAAAATATATGACACTTGGGATGCTGAAGAGGAATTTGCCTTGCTCACTACATAGACAGACTTTCCTCAAGTTCTGCACTCTGTAGCTGCAGCATCTACCCCTGTGTGTCCATCATGCTGGAGCTAAAATGTACACATCACTGTTGATGACTCCTGGACCTAGAGCTATCACTGGAGGAAGAGGATCCCTACAACCCACTTCGTGGAACCCCTTGACCTTGTAAAATGTTGCAGCACCTTGCTTATTGCAGTCAGTCTTCTTTTCCGGCAGAAATGTGGATGATGATTGTACATGGCTGTGCTCATCCTTCTCCGCAGAGCACCTCCTGTCCCGAGAGTGGACCGATGATCCACTAGAGGGGTTGTGCTCCTCCTACAGAGTACGACAGTCAAGGAACAGATTTCTGTTACATCCTGTGGTGCAGTGGCAAGCACAAATGTGTGTAGTACCAACCTGATCCAGTGTGAGTGATGATCTTAGGATGTGAGCTGCCTGGAAATGAATTGTTGATGCCAGTCTTTGAGACTAGATGCCTACTTAACCATTGTAGCAATCTCTCGCGGCTGTGGATCTTGGCACTTCAGAAGAACAATTTTTCCTGTGTTTGGATCCATTAATAAACATGCTAGAGTTCTAGCTACTTGTGGCATTTATAAAACTACAGTGAAGGGAGTTTTCCTTCCTGTGCATCAGTCGCTTTCCTCTCCTCTCCTGCCCGGCTCTGCTATGTCTTAAATGGCAGTCCGGGACAGGAAAGATCAGTGGCAAATGCTCTGCCCAAGGTAATGTACAAAATATAAAACAGGTCCCCAATGGAATTAGTTTTTGCATTATATGCTTTGGCAACCACTTATCAGTAGGTGCCTAATTAAGGGATAAACATAAGCAATGGCCTTGAAATTATGAAGTGAAATAATGTATTTTGATGTTAATCTCATCAGAAAAGTAACAAAATAGTGAAATAAGTAGATGAAAAAATATACAAAGTTTTAAGAAACTACCCCGTTAGTTATTCTAGTCTCAATGGTAGTCACATATGCAATATAGATAGATTCATAGTGATCTCTGTGTAGTAAGTCCGCAGTACACAGAGCGGCAATAGTGGGATGGAAACTTGGTGCTTACAACCCCAACAAATGATGCTGGCTGTCCAGAGAAGACAGGGTATGGACGCGGTCAAAGAAAACGGATTGCCCCAAGGGTATAGTCTTTTTTCCACTGCATAACTAATTCAACTATTTCGTTTTCTCCAAGATGTTGTAGAAGAGTCATTCATGGACGCAGGGCTGATTCCAATCCTACAGAAGGTCCTTGATGACGACAGCATGGGTCCCGAGGTGAAATACAACTGTATAGGACTACTTTGCAGCCTTCTGAATTCAGGTAATTATCCTAAACCTTAAATGCACAATCATGAGCACTGTTGCATTGCACCTTCCCATATTGTTTATCATTGTTCTTGTGATGAAGCTGACAATGTGAGGGTGGATGAATGTTGCCAGAACCGATTCAACTGCTAATTGACTACTTATGCATAACAAACATGGCTTACCTGCTCTAAGGGCGCACATTGAATACTTTACTTTTCCTTCTGGGGTTTATGTGAGAGGCTAAAACGAAGAGCCAAAAGGGCAGTCTGTAAAATCTCTGTGAAACCTGGAAAATCCTGGAAAAACCAAGGCTGAAAACCAACTATCCAGCACAATCAAAATCACTGGAAACCCAAAAAGGTTGACTGCAATAATCATTGCACCACGTAAGATGATTTTTCATATAATCGTGGTCCTTGTGGAAGCCTGGACGAAAACATTCTTCTAGAAGGCAGAACCAGACTCTCAAGGTAATGGTTCCCCAGGTGATGGAGCACCATGTGCGCTGTGAAAAGCGAGGAACAAATGAAGTGGGATAGTGAAGTGAACTAAGCAGTCAGAGTAAATGTGTGCAATACCAGAGATCAGGCACGCAAACCTTGTGTGGTATTCAAGCTGAAAGCGGCAAAGCCAAAGACCGGGCATATGTATCAGGAGGAGAAGGACGTTCCAGATGTATCGGGAGGAGAAGGACGTTCCAGAAGGAAGAAAAGTGTCCTTCCTGTGAAGGTAATACAGGTAACCTAGATTCTTCCTTTGCAAGACTAGTGTGTGCTCATTCCTTGCAATCCTGCCCATATGTTAATCCACAACACCATTGCATTTCAATAGCCACCAATGGTATATTGGTCGATATACCTAAAGTTGCAGGCACACAGGCGCCCGCTCTGCTCTATGCAGATGACGCTGTCCTGTTGGCTCAGACCCCTAATGCTTTGCCTGTATTGGTGGACAGCTTTGTCCATTTTGTGGACAGTTTAGACCTGGTCACTAATTACAGTAAGTTTCAAATCATGGCCTGTGGGCCTGGTAGTATTGATACTCGCAGGCATATCATTACGGGTCAGACCTTGGGCAGTGTCAGAGACTTTAGTTATCTGGGAGCAATCTTTAATGCCAAAGGCTGCTGGCAGCCTCAGCTGACCAGATCATGTCTTAAGCTCAGTAGGTCAGCGGGAGCCATTTTTAATTTCCCAAGACCAAGGAGGAGGGGGACTGTTTTGCCTCTTTTAAAGGTATACAATGCGCAATGTGTCCGAGCTGGTCTGTATGGGGCGGGTATTGGGGGATATGGTAAAAGTTCCTCTCTTCAGTTAGAGGAAAATCAAATATGCTTTAGACTTTTACATTACCATCAACTGCCACAAGCTATATAGTACACGCAGAATTAAACCAGCGCTTCATTGAGGACAGGGTTCAAATGGCCCCGTTATTGCTCTGGGTTAATGTGTGGGCCAACCCACAAGCGCAGCTTTGTAGGGATGTGATTCTGGATTGTCTTAGCCTAGACAAAGTGTGTGCCATTCACTGGCTAAGTTACATCTCTAAAACATTTAGGGGCAGATTTACAAGAAACTGACACATCTGTACAGATGCGCCAGTTTCCCTGCACCTCCATGAGAAACCTTTGCCCCACCCTGGATGCACCGTATTTACAATACGGCGCACCATGGCGCAAGGATTGACAGATGCATCAGAAATTCTGATGCATCTGTTGGTGCAAAAGTCACGCATTGCTGGAGTTGTGCCGCAAGCACAACGCAACTCCAGCAATGCATGGGGAGGCCTAATCCCAATACACTGCGTCACTCCTTACGCCTGCTCCAGGCAGGCATAGGGTTTTGACGCAGTGGCGTCCTAGAAGTGGCGCAGTGAAATCTTGTAGATTTCACTGCGTCACTTCTATGAGGCTTTCCTGTGTGAGAACGCCCACCCTGCATCAATTATACCTGACGCAGGTATATTGTGACTCAGGGCTTTACAACGTGACGCATCTCCCTAGATGCGTAACGTTGTAAATGGGCAGCAAAGTGGCACATTGTTTACGCTGCATCACACCAAGTGAAGCAACGGTGGCACAAAAGTGTAGCATGGGGCTTGTAAATCTGCCCTGATATGCGCTGGGACTGGCTTCATTTTTTATGTCCCAGATGAATATTAAGAAAGCAGACACATCAATGGTTCCAAGTCTCTTCTGGGAATTCTATGAAACCAGAAGGTTACAAATTGAACTGAAGAAAAATACTGTGCTGGCCTATTATAGGTACCTTGCCAGCACGGAGCCCATTTTTAATCTTTCATTAGAACCCACACCATGGGAGAGGGCTCTCCTCCCCCGTTTCAGAGCCGGTACGGTGTGGCGGCTCATGAGTATTAGTAATCTGTCCGATACCTTGGGAGACCAGTGGTCTGTTGTCCTTGTGATGGGGTCTCTGCACAGTCACTATTATATTATATGTTCTTTTGTAATTTCTTTGATTATTCCCGTAGAGTTTTCCTGAAACCTCTTTTAAAATCATTGGGCCATCGCAGATGTAGAGTAGCTGTGCATCATCTGCAGCAGTTGAATACCCCAGATATTTGTTTCAGGGTGAGCTCCTTTCTTAAACCTGCAGTACGAGCCATGGAAACCATGGAAGGGTAACTGCCCATGCTTAATCGCTCATGAGGAACTATTGTTCCAATGTGTTCCTTTTGGTGTGTGATTTTTCTATTACTAGTTTTTTAGCATTTTATGTATTTGAAGCATTGGTTTGGTCTCGTTTGGTTTTCCAAAGTGGTTTTAGTGTTACCTTTTGAATACCTGAGCTTTGATATTGTGCATGATTTTGTTTTTAAATTCTGTGCTATGATTGTATTATATTAATCTGTGTCTTTTTTGCCATAATTGGCCGAAAAACATTTCTTTGTTTGATTGATTGATAAATGGGTATATTATAGAGCAAAGGTAAAATTCCATGTTATTAACTTAACACAGACTAACCAATGTGTACTGCTTCACACACTGACTGTACATTGGATAAAAACGCAGCTAATGCTCGAAAGGCTTTTTCATTGTGATTCACTGCATTGATTTACCCTTGTTTGTAAATACATACCTTTGCTCTACATTATTGTACGTGAAACCACAGCATGTACCAAACCAGATATACAGATGCGGAGACAATGATATTTTATTTATGTCCATTGTTGACAGAATGAAGTGGCCTCGTGAGCCACTCGAGACTTCTCTTGTGATGTGAGTCAAGGCCCTGCTTCGCAGTAGGCAATATTAATGAACAATATATTATGTGCTGCACATCTGCATATATATATTATATCTGTAGATATAGGTAAAGATGTAGGTATAGATAACGGCTAACATTGACGCCTAACTTCATAGGAAATAAAAAAATTCAGTCTTAATTAATTTGCACCGCCTTGATCAATTTACACCAAACCTGGTAGAAGTGACACCCAAGTGGGCTGTCTTTGATTATGTCAAATTTAGGGCACATTGGTGAAATGAATAAAATGTTATGGGGGCTTCCAAAACATTCTAATATGAAACTTGCTCATAGAAAAGGCTTTGCAACCATAACCACCAGTGGCGGCTGGTACAGGACGGGGCTGGCGGGGCAGGGGGGTGAAAATGAAAAAAATTAACACCCTCTACACGCCGCCTTCTCTCCTCTGTCGTCTCTCCTCCCAGAAGCAGGAAGCACATAGGCTCCCCTAAGCTAATCACAAAGCTGTTGTCACCAGCACGACAGCAGGGTCGTGATTGGTCTGAGCACCGTGGTTCGGTGCTCAGACAGGGACTGCGAACCTGTGCATGATCTCCACCCAGGCTGTGCATTACAGCCCGGTGGAGAACAAGGTAAGTGTGCATGACTGTTTGGCCGGCCCAAGACAGCCAGCCAAACAGTCATGCGCACTTAAGTGCGCATATTTCCTCCTCCCCCTGCTGGCTGTGATGCCAGCCAAGGCCCGCCCCACCCCAAAACTAGATTCAACACGGAAGAATAAAATGATAATAACAACATGTTATCATTTTATTTTTCCTTTTTTTCACTGCTGAAAAGCGAAGGAATTGCCGCTGATAACCACTAATCGAAAGTCCAAGAAATATTTATGTCACAAAGGCCTTTCTATCATTCACCCCCCACCCCATATCCCCCTCACCATGCTGGGACGAGGCCTTTCTAGGCTGGGTAGCAATAAACTAAAAACACTATCAGCTTGCGAAGCTGCAAGAGCAAAAGTATTGACCACCATCTTTTGAGGTACAGCCCCCTCCAAGGCCTTGCCAATGGGCCATGGAGGGGTATGCCAAAACTCCCCCACTTTGCAAAACAGTGTGGAAGGGGAAATATGTTACTTGGGTACCTCAAACCCACCCTTGTCGTCCTAACGCCCACCCCTCCATTCACCAGGTTAATTGGGAATAAACACCCCCACCTTACCCAAAAGTAGGGAATGAAATGACAAAGTATGGGTGCTGTTTTTGCCATCCCCTCACCCCCATTGTGTTGTTCTACGTTTTGTGTTGTCTCAAATGTGGATGCGCATGACTTTTGACATAGGTTTTCACATGCTAATTTTGGCTCATTAACCAAACTTTAATTGCACAGTGATGTTTCCATCCTTTGGTGGCTTTTTTGGATTTGGTGAATTTCCCAGACATATAAAGAAAAATGTGAATGTCTAATGCACATTCACCAGTTATGTATATTTTGTGATTGTTCGCGACGTCCAATTAAAAAATGGGTTCATCCATTGCAAACAATGAATTAAAAAAAATATGCATGTACCCCTTAGATGCAGGCACCTTAGACACTTATTCTACGATCCCAAGCTCCTGAAAAGGAGCCATAATAATCCTGATCTACAAGAAGGGAGCGAGATCAAACCTGGTTAATTACAGGCCCATAAGTTTAATCGACAATATTCAGGAAGTGTTTAGCCCACAAAGATTAACCAGACTATGGGACTGGATAAAACAATCTAAGGTGCTATCCCACCCACAGGCAGGGTTTAGACAGAACATCAACACTGTGGATCTAATTATACGGTTCCAAACTATCAAGTGAAGAAGTGTTGATATTGACAAGGGGATTTTATATGTTGCGTTCGTGGAACTTCGATCCTCGTTTGATCTTGTCCCAAAGCTCAAATTATGGGAGGTCTTGTTTAGGATTGGGGTGCCTAGAGGATTATTGACTTCAATCCAGGAGTTACATACAGAAAATGTCACGAGAGTGAGATGGGGACGCTCAGGGGAATTGACAGACGAAATCAGGATACAGAGAGTAGTGCATCAGGGGTGTGTTTTGGCCCCTATGCTCTTCCTCCTGTATAGCAACTCTTGCATACCCTATCTTTTTGATTGTGACAATGAGTCTCCAAAGATCAAGGACTCAAAAACACATGGTCTACTTTTTGCTAATGACACTTTGTTGTTAGCGAAGAACCCTAAAGGTTCATCTATTTTGCTAGAAAAGTTTCTCTTTTCTGAAAAGATTATGGTTTGGACACTAAGAACTGCAAAAGGTGAGGTGTTAGAGAGGGTCCATAAATTCGACTATTTGGGAGTTAGATTAGAGGAGTTGCCTAGATGGGCAGTTCAGCTGCGGAAGAGCACCATGACATTAAAAGCAAAGAGCTGGGTACACTGCAAAGTTCGCAAATAGGGCATACACTTTTTCCATCTCCCGCGCCATGGAAATATTCAAGATCCAAGCCTGTGGGGCCACCCTTTATGAAGTGGACCTTTGGGGACACTGCAACTTGGACACCTTAGAGAAAGCAGAGAATACATTTATAAAGTCATTTTTAAAAATTCTTCCAAGTGCCCCAACTTTCCCAGTTCGCCTGGATTTAAATCTCCGATACATCTTGGATATAGCTGCATCGACGTCCATCCAATATTGGATAAGACTGTGGCCCACCAAGGGTTTAGAGCCCTATAGGGAATGGACCTGGGTTTTACTGGAAGGTCGCCATGCTGAAAAGATTCCCTGGCTTGCCCATATAAAAAGTTAGCTATTTAAGCTAGACATAAAGAATTTTTGATTATATCCTTCGGAGCTTACACGCAAGGCACATGAAAAGTTCAAACTGGCCTACTGGAACTTCGCCCTGGGAGAGAAAATTTCAAGGGTTATCTCAGGAAGCTTAACATATTCCTTTTTATCATTCAACTGTTCATTTGAATTTGATTATTATCTAGACATGGTGTCCAAACCCTTTGCACATTCACTTAATGTCAAACTCAGATTGGGGATTTTACCATTAGCCGCCTTTACTTGCTTGTGGAATAATAAGATAGACACGGCAAATACCTGCCCAATGGGATGCGAGGCAGTAGAGACCATTAAACATGTTCTATTTTTCTGTAGGGCCTATAAAAGGCAACGTTCAGGCTGGATTAAACCTCTTTGCATATTACTTGTCTTCAGGATCACCATTTATCCTTGAGGGGTATGCACAACAAACATCAGTGGCCCTGTTGTATTTTCAATTTTGAATTTTTTTATCGGCGATATGGCATATTAGATCAAAAGCCTTTGCTCAGAGATAAAGATTGTTGCCTGCGATGTGTTTATGGGTTTTATCACATTGACGATTAGTTTGTTAATCTGTTTTTAAATCTTTTTAAACCTTTTTAAAGTAGAATTTTTCTTAGTAACAGCTTTGCAATTGGATTGCATGTATTACGTTTTTTTTATGAATGTATGTTTGATGCCTTTTATGGCCTTATTTGAGCCGAAATAAAGGAAATATATGATGATGATATGATGACACTTACTACTCCTCTCTCCCTATTTCAGCAAAAACATTGGTGGGAGGGTAAATTAGAAAAATAAAGCAGCACAGCAGGAGAGCCAATACGTTAGCATGCATAAGCGGGTGGTTCTTGGCCAATGCAGATCTCTTCTTTGCCTTTCAAAAAGTCCTTTCGAGATGTAACAAAACAAGACCTCACTACCCCCATCTCTGATACTGGCCAGGACCAGGAGGATAAGGAAAGGGGAGGCACCCCATCACCTGTCCACAGAAGAGTTTCTATCAGATCATACCTCTGGAAAAATTTCTGACTGAAGACAAAAAAAAGGAAATTAACAAGTTCTAGGTGCATAATGAGGCCTTCTTTATTGAATTGCAGAGATACTCGAGGGTTTTGGAAGTTGTGTTTGTTCATCTGCAAAAGTGGAGGGTGTGTTGCATTCTGTGTGTGTATGTGGAACATGTAGGACTCTTCTTGTATTTTTTCATGAGGTTGTACTTCCTGATGAGTCTTATCACTGCACACAGAAGGCTTCTCTCAGGGAATACTGCATGTGTTGCCTTACAACCAACTACATGTTGATGAAACTGCTGTATAGCAATGTGATAATGGGATGTTGAGGTTGAAGGGGTGGAGGGTTACAACGGGATCCATTTTTGCCATATAAGAAGGATTTACATTGCCTGCCAGTGGTCTTTTTCAATAGTCATCAGTAGTTTTACTGTTCGGCTGGCACTGATTGGGATCTCTATGAGCAATGTTAAAAGTAGGAGTACAGGGTCTCGATGTTGTATACATGAGGTGACCCCATCCGAGGTCAGTCTACCTCAAGGGTTTACCTCCAAGCAGTAGTCAGCAGCAGCTGCAGGTTGAAAAAAAGTGAATCACTTCGACTCTAAACGAGGCAGGTGAATCGGGAGGTAGGCACATACCCCATTCCCGCCCTCCTCTAAATAAACGATTTACAGTAAAACATTTTATTTTGGGAATGGAACATAAATTGAAGATAAAATGTTAATATTTGTTCACCTGACCTGTTGACCAACCTACTGAGGAACAATTTGAGCTTTGCTGCTGAGAGGTTTTGGCCCTGCTCGACTAAAGTTCTCCCTTTCATTTCCCACAGAGGAGCTGAGGCGGCAAGTGGATGAATCCAGCATGAGGGAAACCCTGGAGAGACTCTGTAGACACAGCAATGCCAACGTGGTCAAGCAGGCGGTGACAGCCATAGAAATACTCAGCGATGAGAACCAGCACCGCAGTCATTTTTTTGGATAACTAGCTCAACTCTGAATCCATTTTTATATACTTGCAGTCTTTCAAATGAAAAATCTGAAATTGTCCACAAAGAAACCACAGAACTCTTTTCTGTGCAAAGTAGAACACACCTTCACCCTTGTTAAAAAATGTTTTAGTGTATCATTCATAAAAGTCAGAAAATTTGCTAATTTCCATTAGGTTGTCAGTGGGATCTTTTCATGCCAAGGATTTTTCCTTAACACTAATGATGAGCCAAAGGTCAAGAAAATTAACAACAAAACAACCAGCAGACCTTGAAACATTTTTCACCATGAATGAGGGGGTTGGGTTAGGAGAGGAGTGAAGCTTTGAGTTCTTTCTTTCTGAAAGGTCATGGAGAGGCGGGGACACAGCGAGTGGGCTGGACTTAGAGCCAGTCATGGATTGAGTAGCCTTTCTTACCCTTCCCAGAGTAGACAAAGATTTAAAATGCTGCCACCTGTGTCTCCAGTAGGAAAGCAACGGTAAGAGATTTTATACAGGTGTAGACCCACCAAAACCGAGCTAAAAATCTACTCTATGTAGAGATTTCCAGCTCATCTTCTTTCACTGTATGATATTGGCTGTTCACCTGGTAACTGTGGCAAAGGAGCCAATATCATGCGACACACGGTGGTGCAGTGTAAGATGGTCTGGTCCACCAACAATGTTCTTTTATAATAAATATTCACTATGAACTCCATTCACCCCTCTTTCTTGAAGGATATCTGTGCATCTGAAAGAGACACGTTAGTGACAGATTCCTTACCTTAGAATATCCCCAGGCGTCAGGCTGGATCCGGAAAGTTTTTTGCGTAGCAGTACCCTTGCGCGTCGGTAGGCGGCGTCGTGCGGCTCCGCGTCCGTCGTCGGCGTCGTGATCGCCGGGATGACGTCGCGGGCAGTACTTAGGCGCCGCCCCTGCGCGCTGACGTCAGTTCTTCTTTTTCCGCGCCAGCAAGCGCAGATCCGGGAAGAGCAGTGCCCTGGTCATTTTTTGACCATACTTTTTGGTGAATTTTTTCACTGTTTTTCGAACAAGGTGTCGTAGGGATGCCCGGTTTCAAACGTTGCGGCGCCTGTGCTCGGATGATGTCCATCACCGACCCGCATTGGGAGTGTCTCTTCTGCCTCGGCCGAGGCCACGACACGGAGTCTTGTGCCGACTGCCAGGCCCTCCACCCGAAAGCTTTGCGAGAGCGGTCTCAAAGCTCCTCGAGGCCCGGCATTCGGCTCCGCGGAAGCCCCGGTCGCGTGAGAGGTCCAGGGGTCGATCGCGGAGTCCACACCGGTCGTCGGCATCGAAGTCTTCTTCGTCCGGTAAGTCGAAACACAAAAAGTCCAAAAAGCATCATCGCTCTAGGACTTCGCCCGCCGGACTCGCGACTCGGCTGAGGCCCCTCCCGGCACCGTCCCCACGGCCCCGGACATGCCTGTGGAGTCGCCCCGCCATACCCGCCCTTCCCGGGTTCGGGGGCGGATCCGGCCAAAGTGCAGGAATTCCTGTCGGCCATGGCCCGCCTCTCGGGCCTCAAGGTCCCTCCGGTGCGCCTTCGGGCCCCGCGGGCCCTGATGGGGTTGCTCCGGCGTCGCCGACGGCTCCGGCCCCGGCGTCGCCCGTGCCTCCAGCCTCGATCCCGGCTCCGGCTTCGGCCCCGGCCTCGATCCCGGCTCCACAACCCCCATCGACGCCGGTCGACCTAACGACACCTCCGCCGGCGCCGATGTCTCCGGTGCCGTTCTCGACGCCGCCTGGGGCTCCGAGCGGCGTCGTTCCCCAGTTCCTTCCGGCTCCGGACATGGACCCGGACCGACGCCGCTCGACGCCGGTTCCGGCGCCCGATGGGGCCTTGGATCCCAAATGTCCCTCCTCCCCTTATTTTGAACCTGAGGAGGACCAGGAGGACTGGGAGGGGTCTGATGACCCTCTGACACGACAGTGTCAGTACGATGAGGACTGGACAGAGGGTCTAGGGGATGCTAGTGGTCTAGATACTTCCCCTGACACTGGCATGCTGTCTCCTCCCGTGGCTACGGAGGAGGGAGCCAATTTTGCAACGGTGTTGCGTAGGGCGGCTGGGGCTTTACGTCTCCAACTCCCTACTGTGGCGGTCAAGACTAATATCTTGACAGAGGTGCTTCAGCCGGCAGCCTCCTCTTCGGAGACTGTGCTGCCGTTTAACGACGCCCTCACTGACGTTCTTTTGGGCGCCTGGTCCAAGCCCAACACAGGGGCTCCTGTGGATAGGAACGTGTCCCGACGCCATCGCCCAGCTCCGGGCGACCCCCTGTTTCTCTCTGTCCACCCCACCCCTGAGAGCTTGGTTGTCCAAGCCTCCGCTTCCCAAACCGCCTTCCCTACCGCCCCTCCGGATAGGGAATCCAAACGCCTGGATCAATTTGGGAAGAAGGGTTTTTCTTCCTCCAGTGCTGGCTTGCGGTCTGTCAACACCGTTTGCCTTTTGGGCCGATATACCCACTCCTTGTGGGATTCGGTGGCGGATGTTTTGCCCCAGTGTTCTGAGGAGGTCCAGACACTGCTTTCCCGCGCCATTGCGGAAGGAAGGGATGCGGCCAAATATACAATCCGATGTGGCCTTGATACCGCCGACTCGCTGGGCAGGTCTATTGCAACGACGGTGGCGCTACGACGCCACGCCTGGCTGAGAACCACTGGTTTTTCAGGGGATGTCCAGAATACTCTCATGGACATGCCCTTTGATGGAGTCGGTCTTTTGGGTCCAAAGCAGACCATGCGTTGGAGCGCTTTAAGGACTCACGGGCTACTGCAAAGTCCCTGGGCCTTTCTGCTACACGCCCTCCGCTGACTTCTGCTTTTCGCCCCTATCGTGGCCACGGTAGGGGCGCCCTTCACGTCAGCAGCCCAGCCACCGGCCCGCGCAGCAGGCGTCTTCGCGTGGCCGAGGAGCGTGGATTCCGCCGTGGCGGATCGGGCAACCAGCGTGCGGGTCAGGCCACCACCTCCAACCCGTCCGCGGCCTCCAAACCCTCCTAGTCCCTCCTTTCAGGTGCACAGCACGCCAGTAGGGGGCAGGGTCCGCCATCACCTTCCCCACTGGCGTACCATCACCTCGGACAGGTGGGTCTTGGACATTGTCCGAAGGGGCTACTCCCTCCCCTTCGAGTCCACCCCCCAGCCATGCCACCTCAATTCCACCGCATGTCAGGGGATCACTTGGTGCTTCTGCAGAAGGAAGTCACGGCCCTCTTGGCCAAGAGGGCCATCGAGCATGTTCCGACCCCAGAAGTAGGGCGTGGTTGCTACTCCCACTACTTCCTGGTGCCCAAAAGGACAAGGAGGACATGCGTCCTATCTTGGACCTCCGGAACATCAATCGCTTCCTCCGGAAGGAGAAGTTCAAGATGCTCACCCTAGCTCAGGTCTTGACTGCCCTCGACCCTGGAGACTGGTTGGTAGCGTTGGACTTGCAGGACGCATATTTCCACATCCTCAGTCCTGCCGGCCCACCGGCGTTACCTTCGGTTCACGGTAGGCCCCGAGCATTTTCAGTTCACCGTGCTCCCTTTGGCCTTACCAGTGCCCCTCGGGCGTTCACGAAAGTGTTGGCGGTGGTCGCAGCTCATCTGCGCCGGGCAGGGGTTTCAGTCTTCCCCTACCTCGACGACTGGCTGCTGAAGGCGGGCTCGTCCCAGGCAGTCGTCTCCCACCTCCAGACTACGGCCGAACTCCTGCACTCGCTGGGGTTCTCCATCAATGTGCCGAAGTCGCACCTGGTTCCTTCTCCACAGCTCCTTTTCATCGGAGCGGTTCTGGACACAACGCAGTTTCGGGCCTATCCTCCCGAACGGCGAGTCCAGGATATTCAGGCTATGATTCCGATCTTTCAGCCTTTATCCTGGGTTTCGGTACGGATGACCCTGAGGCTGCTGGGCCTCATGGCCTCCTGCATCCTGCTGGTCAATCATGCCAGATGGCATATGCGGGCTCTGCAGTGGGACCTGAAGTTCCAGTGGGCGCAGCACCAGGGCAACCTGTCCGATCACGTCCAGATCTCGGAGGGGACTGCAAAACAGTTGCAGTGGTGGCTCTCGAACCGGCAATGGGTCATGGGCAGATCCCTCTCCCTTCCCCAGCCAGAGCACACAGTTGTGACGGACGCGTCCCTTCTGGGATGGGGCGGTCACATGGGAGAGGCGGAGATCAGAGGCCTCTGGTCTCCGGCGGAGTCCCGGCTCCATATCAACATTCTGGAGCTCCGGGCGATCCGACTTGCACTCAAAGCATTCCTTCCCTCTGTCAAAGGGAAGGTAGTGCAGGTGTTCACAGACAACACCACCGCCATGTGGTACTGCAACAAACAAGGCGGGGTGGGGTCGTGGACCCTTTGTCAGGAGGCTCTGCGCTCTGGACATGGCTGGAACATCAGGGCATGTTCCTGATGGTTCAACACCTGGCAGGTTCGCTGAACGCCAGGGCGGACGAACTCAGCCGCAGGTGCATGATGGATCACGAATAGCGTCTTCACTCGGAAGTGGCGCAAGGACTCTTTCTACAGTGGGGAGAGCCTTGGTTAGATCTATTCGCCACCGAAGAGAACGCGCAATGTCATCAGTTCTGCACGTTGGAATTTCCAAGGCGGCACTTGCTCGGCGACGCTTTTCGTCACGAGTGGAGTTGCGGTCTGTTGTACGCCTTTCCGCCTATACCACTTCTACCCAGAGTGTTGAAGAAGATTCGGCCCGACCGGGCCCAAGTCATTCTTGTGGCTCCGGACTGGGCTCGAAGAGTTTGGTATCCCGAGCTACTCAATATGAGCATAGATCCCCCGATCCGTCTGCCTCTTCGGGAGGATCTTCTGTCGCAGCAGCAGGGGACGGTCCTCCACCCGAACCTGTCCAGTCTACACCTGCTTGCGTGGGAGATTGAGCGGCGGCAGTTGATTCCTTTCGACTTGCCTCCCGAAGTTTGTGATGTGATTCTGGCAGCCAGGCGTCCCTCCACTAAGGTGGTATACGCCTGCAGGTGGAACAAATTTGTGGCATGGTGCACAGCAAAGGCTGTGAATCCCTTTCTGCCCCTCTTTCTGAGGTCCTTCTGTTCCTTCTCTCTCTGGCCCAACAGGGTTCTGCCCTGGGTACCATCAAGGGTTATCTTTGTGCTATCTCGGCCTTCCTCAGACTCCCTGATCAGCCCTCCCTTTTCAAGTCCCCTGTTGTTAACAGGTTCTTAAAAGGCATTACACACCTCTTCCCTCCTGTTCCGTTTGTGATGCCTCAGTGGGACTTGAACTTGGTTCTTACCTTTTTAATGTGCGCTCCCTTTGAGCCTCTACATAACTGTCCTCTTCGTCTTCTGACTCTGAAGACAGCCTTTCTGGTGGCCATCACCTCCGCTCGGCGGGTGAGTGAGCTCCAGGCTCTATCTTGCAAACCTCCCTTTCTGTCTGTTCATCCAGACAAGGTTGTTCTTCGGACGCGTCCGTCCTTCTTGCCAAAGGTGGTTACTGCTTTCCACATTGGGCAGACCATCACTTTGCCCACCTTCTTTCCGCCTCCGCATCATTCCAGAGAGGAAGAGAGGCTCCACCGTCTGGACCCAAAACGTGCGCTCTCCTTCTATATTGACCGCACAAAACACTTCCGGGTGGATGACCAGCTCTTTGTTGGCTACGTGGGCGCCAAGAAAGGTCGGGCGGTGCACAAGAGGACCATCTCCCGCTGGGTTACCTTGTGCATCAAGACCTGCTATTCTTTGGCTAAAAAGGAGCCTCCTGTTGGGCTGCGTGCCCATTCCACCAGGACAACGGCTGCTACCACGGCCTTAGGCCGCAGTGTTCCGCTGCCGGTTATCTGTCAGGCAGCTACGTGGGCCTCGCTGCACACGTTTACAAAGCATTACTGCCTTGACAGTCAGGTCCGGAGGGACGGCTTCTTTGGCCGTTCTGTCCTCCAGGACTTCCTTGTCTGATCTTTGTTCGCAGACCCACCACCGGGGTTGGTATTGCTGGGGTATCTATTCTAAGGTAAGGAATCTGTCACTAACGTGTCTCTTTCAGATGCACAAGTTACTAACTTGTGTAACGATATATCTATAAGAGACAGTAGTTAGTGACAGATTCCTTACCGCCCCACTCCATCCTCCCCGTTCTGCGAACTGATTTCTAGGGTTAAGGACATCCCTTTCAGGGCCCTAGTATTTTTCAGACACCTGTGTCAGCTTCTTGCATGGCTCTGCGTTCCTGGCGCGGAAAGTCGTGTACAGAACTGACGTCAGCGCGCAGGGGCGGCGCCTAAGTACTGCCCGCGACGTCATCCCGGCGATCACGACGCCGACGACGGACGCGGAGCCGCACGACGCCGCCTACCGACGCGCAAGGGTACTGCTACGCAAAAAACTTTCCGGATCCAGCCTGACGCCTGGGGATATTCTAAGGTAAGGAATCTGTCACTAACTACTGTCTCTTACAGATATATCGTTACACAAGTTAGTAACTTGTGCATCAGGTACAGAGTGTTCCCAAACCTTGAACACTGTAGGAGGTGTCGGGAAGGGTGTTGCATCTGCCAACTTAGGGACAGGGGCAAAAGATTGTGGGCCTCATTTATGAGGCCCTATCGGCACTTTTGCGCCCCCGGAATGTCACTTTTTTTACGTTCCGGTGGCGCAATGTGCCACCGCATATTTATAAGGCCACATAAAGCCACTTTATGTGGCTTTTCATGGCCTTATAAATATGTGCCCCTTTCACGCAGAAACCTGTGGGAAAGGGGCGTTCCATGGGTGTCGCTGTGGGTGTTCCTACGCAACACCCATGGAACCTGACACATTCCCAGATTTACGAGGCATCCTAAACCTGGGAATGCGTCAGAAACTAACGCCACCCCAAGGGTGGCGTCAGGGAGGCGCAACGAAGAGAAATGAAAACATTTCTCCTCGTGCTTTCATTTTTCTATGTGTGCTGCATTCTGCAGCACACATTGAAAAAGGAAAGTGCCTGAATGGATTGATTTTGTGCAGGAAGGGTCCTTTCCTGCACAAAATCAATCATCCCCGCAACGCAGGCACCCTTGCACCATGGTGCAAAGGTGCCTGCGTTGGCTCACTGCAGCCCATTGTGCGCCGGCGCAGGGGAAAAGGACAGGAATGCGCCGTATCATTTAGATAAAGCGCATTCCTGTCCTTTCCTTTTGCCGTAGGGCACCGCAGCAGGGAGGCCTGCGGCACTGCCCTATGGCAAAAGCCCATAAATAAGGCCCTGTGTGTACCACAGTGGGTGGTGGTGAATTTTGCTTTCTCGTCAAATAAGTGATATCTTTGAACACTAGGCAGAGAAGTGTAACTCACTGGCACGCAACCTAAATAAAAACAGTGTTGTTTTATATCTGTTTGTGCAACAAATGAATTTGCAAGGTAATGCAAAACCTGCTGTCTAGCAATAATTCCCAAAACCGCCTCACACTGACCTAATTTCATGAACTCTATCTCTTGTCAACCTGTGATTGGAAAAATATGTATTTTTATGCTGATCAGTTAAAGCTATTACAGGCTATGTACCAAAAAAAAAAAAATCATAGAGGTCTTATTACTCCCTAATAAAAATGTTCTTGTCACCCTCAACACCACAAATACCAGTTTATTACCCATGATCCCCATATCTTAGTTACCCAATTCGTCTGGAAAGCATGCTATGGTTTTTACCACATAGCGGACACCTTGTGGGTGTATCTGCCCACCTGATGCAAATTTGTTCAACCCTAAATCTCCCCTCCGATGTTTTTTTTGTGAGCATACGAATCATTGTAGTCATCAAGGTGCATTGTCATAATATTTTTCAATAAAAACTATCTCCTAATTTTCAAACAAACTGCTTCCGTCTTATATACCTTGTCCTTGGACTTGTGTGGAGTCTGTGTTGGGATGGCCGCCAGTGGGCAGAAGTCGCTTCACTGTAAGAAGGCCAGTGCAATGACATGCACAGGATGCCGCATATTGGTGGGTCAAATGAACGATTTGATGTAAACAATGTTAAACAGTTTTCTTGGCATTACCAGTTTCGTCATCTAACATAGTACTAGGAGTTTTACAACTTCTGCTCTCTGTAGCTTCAGCAGAGTTAAGCTGTGACCAGAAAACAACAGTTTCATGATGTTACACATAGCACTGAAAAGTGGGCTCAAGAGTAGCGCCTACGCAATGCAATGCAGCCATTCCCTCAATAGTACAGGGTATGACCCCATTGAAATAAGATAGCAACTTTGTCCATACACCTACACCATATTGCAGACTCTGGGCAAAAAATCTTTGAAGGAACATGCTAACTGGTGGACAGGGTACTATCCCTTCAGGTACCCTTTCGGGGAAGACATAGTGGGGCTTATTTACAAGCACCTTGCGCCACCTTTGCGTCATTTTTAACATGGGAAAAGTGACTTACGGGTGGCGCAAGGGGCTTGTAAATAAGCCCCAGAGGTCTTAGAGACTCCAAAGTGACTCCACGAAGAGCTCCCACCGTGAGGCCGCAGTCACAGAATACCAGACTATACCCTTCAGGAGGGGGCTCCAGACTTCCCTTCAAAGGGAGAATGGGGTTACCAAGCAGAGACAGGAACCATGTTTTCACTATCTCTGCAGGAGGACCTTGCACCCCGAGCCCTGGCGGATGGAGGGCGCAGAAGGCTCTTACAAGTGCGGTTGCATTGCATTATTGCAACCCCCTTGAACAGGGCGACATCAATGCTTGGGGTGGCACCAGCTCACAAGAAGAGCAGTAACTGAACCACCACTCTGTTTTTCTAATTTGCACTTCACACCAGACATTCTTTTTTTTTTTTTTAAATTGCGCACGTTTCTGCTTTGGAACAGTCTTATCCACGGAGGGTGTGCTTGGGTGCACGCCATGGCCAAGGGTCAATCCATTAGTACGACCCCTTGTGGGAAGTTAAAGGTTTTGGGCATTTTTTTCCACTGATGGAAGACCACAGAGAATATCCGGTGCCTAGTTTCGTGACCTCGATTATTATTACTACGACACGGTAATTCAACACAGCATTTACTCAGAGTGAGTTGATAAGCAGAATCATTGCCCTAAACATGTAAACTTGTATTCCCTCCTCTTGATTGTGAATGCCTATACCTGAACAGTAAAACAACTAAACGTAGTAGGCAAAATGCTTACAAAAGTCTCGGCCACTTACGATCTCTGGGGCGGCATTTCCTGATCATCCAGGTGTTTTTGCTCAGTGCGCCACTTCAGACGGGGAGCGACCACATGGAAGTCAGTCTTAGGACGAGGCCAGTCCGAACCACCAGCTAATGTCTGCTCTGACCAGGAACACAAGCAACCCCAGACAGAGTTCAGCCTCACTGGGCCTCAGGGCACAAGTCCTGAAAAAAGAAGTGGGGGGACTAACCTAGTTAGGCAGTATTTAGGTGACATCACGGCACATGACATCACGGCGTGTAACATTACGGCACGTGACATTACACGTCATCACAGGAATTGGCATCATAGGAAGTGGCATCACAAGCCACGACTTTACAGGTAGTGGCATCACAAGAAGTGACATCAGATCTTAAGCCCTCACATATATGTTTAGCAGGTCTAACATGCATACATTTGAGCGCAATTCGAGTATACATGCAAACCCTCCTGATTCAGGCAGAAGATTCACACTTTTGTAAGCTACTCATAAAACAATGTTGCCTTTTGTCAGCATAAAGGTTCCTTTACCCAGGGATTGAACAAACTAACTCTACAACCAGCCTACTCTCCCTGACATAATATTCCTTATGCAGCACATTTCCCTGTATATGTGATTGGTTGAGTTGCCTGCGCTGTCTGGAGGTGAGACCACTCTCTTATGCGAAGTATTCTTACTCAGCCTTACCCACATGCGCTCATTTTAGGAGATTGGGGCTCATTTTTCACCAACATACCACCATGCCTCAAAGCAAGAGAGAAAGACAGAAAGGGAAGAAAGGAGAAAGAGAGATAAGAAGATAATGATGAAGGCAGAAAAGAGGATGAAAAAAGAACCTGCAAGAATAAGCAATTTTAGGGTAGTGTAAGAAAAAGGTTATGGTAACCTTAGGATTCAGGGATAGGACCCTAAGAAAAGGTTTGGGGCTCTGCATTTATGTTTTTACAAATTACACTCTGCCACCCCAAAATGTCACCTCCACATTTAGCAGCAGACATCTCTCATATTCTTGTTAGCATAACTATATCTAAACCACCATCTCATTTACCAACGCAACCTGACAGCTCACCATAGTATCAGTAGCACCAGAATGTACACCAAGAATGGACCATACATTTCAGAGTAAGAGTTATCAGCTCCACATCAAAATAACTGTAAGCTGCACAGTATCCAAGGATGAGAAGGAAATGTTGCCAAAGGTTACTCACAAGAAAAAGGCGCATGCAATTTCAACTAGCACTTTCAAGAAACTTTTGGCCTTTCGAAGGAAATATGACTAGTTTGCGTAGAAAAAACACCCAAGTGGGGAGATGTAGGAACAGCGAGACACCACAAACTATCACCAGTAATCAGAATCTATACTAGACTATGCTCGCTAATAAGCCCTCTGCATATTCTAGACATGTTACACTGGCAACATGGTGCACCATAGACTGCCTACTTGTTTACAGTAACACTGACCTGTGGGCATTCACTGTAACCTCACCCCAAAGGAGCCAGTCCTAGGTAAGCACACATGATCTTTGATTTCATAGATAGCATTACTTTGAATTACATCAGTCTCCCAAATCTAGGAGCATCATAACAACAAAGCTAACCTGTGTTACTGTGTTTTAATAAAGTACATTGCAAACTTTGCAACATCGCTGCAGTTGGTAGGAGTGAGAAGGGCAAAAAACAAAACCACCCATACCTCGGCAGGGTAACAACTTGGCAAAATTTAACACAGCCATATCCAGCGCTCTCGAATTTCCAGTTACAAAAAAGCAACTTGACTTCCTTTCAAGGAAAACAGCTCTTCAACATTTAGTGATTGGAACTCGTAAATAAAGCAAAAAAAATTTGGAAATCATTTTTTGTTGTGGTGTGACAGATTTAGACACTTCTGAAACAAAACTGAAATATCTGGGTCATGGAGGAGCAAGCCGGATTATGCAAGGCAGTCCTTATTTGAAGTGAAAAGTTTACAGTTGCAGCATCTGTCCACCACCCAAGCTTCAACCTAATTTTTCAAGAATTAAAGACAAAGCATTAACCTTTGATGTAAAACAGGAGAAATAGGAGAAATAAAGGTATATCCATCTAATGGCTGAAATGAACAATGCGAAAGCAGAAAACCTGGGATCAATCCCGGCTTCCCAGCTTGATCAAAATCTGTGATCCTAGGCAAATCTCTCTCTTGTTTTTGATTTAATAGGCTGTAATGTTGCACCATGATTAATAATCTAGGATGCGGGGAAAGGAGGAACCAAATAGTTTCACAGCCGGGAAGAGACCAGTGATGAAAGTTTGACTACAAGTTCCACCTGCCTCCTTACACTCATGGAGCTCTAGATAGAACTCTACAAAAGAAATGCGAACATAGTGACAAAATGAGTCGGTATGTATGGCATGTATGGGTCTGGTGAATGGAAGTTTCACAACTGAATGCAAACAAATAGGATGTTAACTGGATCTTTGTGAGGTCCTGATGAAAGCCAACTAGCCCGGTGAGGCATTGGTGTGATGGCTGAAACATGTTGACCTAGGGTTACAGAGGATACTACGGGGCATATTATCAAGGGCCTATCGCCACTTTAGCGGCACTTTTTTGCCGCTAACGTGGCGATATTTTTATCTCCCTATTAGCAAGCTGTCGCTAACAGGCGTTAGCGACAGCTTTCCGGTGATAGCTATCGTTTTTGCCTTCGCCGTGCATGGCAGCGATATTTTTCGCTAATGATATGCAAAGTAGGCGTTCCCTCTCAAAATCTCACGAAAAAAGTCGCTAACACACCATCGCACTATTACCAATGATGTCCCGGACCCGCGAAGCGATAAAAAAAAGTCCCGCTAAGGCCCCTTAGCTGCAGGAAAATAAGACCTGAAAAAAACAGGTCTAAAAATTGTAAAAATGGTGATAAATGGAGGCATATAAGGGAGACTAGCCCAGACCCACAACTGAAGAGCCACAGACGCCATGGAGGTACTAATCATTCAGCTCGGAGTACCATGAAGGCAACAACCACCACCGCCACTGCCACCTCCCCCAGGACCACCACCAAGGCTGCGCCAAAGACGACAGCGGGCCCTGCGCAGACGTCTGAGCCTCGCAGACCTGACGCCAGAGTATGTCAGAGCCCGCTACAGGCTCAAAAGGACATCCATCCAACACATCCTGAACCTGATAGCCCACAGGCTGATGCCACAAACACAGCGGAGAACCAACATCCCTCCGCAGACAAAGCTGCTGGCCGTGCTGCATATGTTGGCCTCTGGGACCTTTCAACCAACAACGGCCAGAGTTGGAGGAGTCTCACAGGCAGCCTTTTCAATCTTCCTCCCAACTGTCTTGGATGGCATACTCAGCCTGATACCCCAGCACCTTCACTTCCCCAACACTGTGAAGGAACAGATTGAGACCAAGCAAGGATTCTACGCCATAGCCGGATTCCCACAGGTGTTGGGCGCAATTGACTGCACACATGTCCTATTTGTGTCCCCTGCGGACAGTGCACACATATACCGCAACAGAAAGCACACCCATTCCATGAATGTGCAGGCAATAGTGGACCACCGGGGACTGTTCACCAATGTCATAGCCAAGTTTCCAGGGAGTGTGCATGATTCCTACATTTTCCGACAGTCCATCATAAACCAGCGCTTCCAGGATGGCACATATGGAAATGCAGTGCTAGTCGGTAAGTACTAACGTGATCCACCACATGCCTCAACTTCACAGAGATGCAAATCAGAAGTGTGAGAATGTACATGTCACAATCACACATACAACATGTCAATCAACATGCCCACATACCAGACACAACAACACCAAGAACTGTGGGAACTGTGGCTAGATATGTAGACAAACCATCCTCAAATGCTTAGCCCCTGTGCCACCCATAAGCAAATGTGGTGAGAGGTGGGAACCATGTATGTGCGATGGAGGCAGACGATCCATAATGAAAGTAGGAAAACAAGGCCCAGTGTGTAGGTGTTGTGCTGGACAGTCGGGAGTAAGCTGACCGCAGACGTGCCCATGTTGGCATATAGTGGGTTTCTGTAGCCCAGCCTGATGGCAATGACTGTGTGGGTCACTGTCACACCCGACAATGGGGGGATCCATGTGAAGGTTGCATGTAGGATGCAGAGGCTGGCGAAGCAGCTGCAGGCCACTGCGTACACCTGTAGGTACATGGAGATGGAGGAGTCAAATATGGGGCCTAGGTACCTAGATTTGGGGTGGGGGCATCCAAAGGCGTTGGACCACCAGGTGATGCCACATGCTGATTGTTCTGTTACGAGGTTGAGGACACATGTTTCCCCTGCAATAAACACCAGACAAGGGGTATGGGGAAATTACAAATGTACCTATCTTAATGTCAAAAGGTGATATTTTACAATATTCAAGAGTGCAGAGAATCAGAGGCTCAATACCCCTTAAACCTCCTAGGATATAAATCCTATAAATTTGCGACAAAAACAATGATTCAGCACTCCAACATATGAAGAGATTAGTATAATTTTCAATTACAAGCAGAGTCAAAAGAAGCACGTCAATTCAGCAGGTTCTTGTTTCTTTGTTTCTTTATTGAAAAATCTTCTTTTAAAAACGACCGTAGCCAACGCGTTTCGACCCAAAGGTCTTCTTCAGGGCAATAACAATAACCGTAGTATCTCTTAGTTCATTTCTTTTCTTTTTCTGAAAATCAACTTGGTCCCTCACTCTAAATAGGAGTGCCAGTTGGACCTTTTATTCCTTAAGTACACCAACAAAGTAAATATAGCTTGTTCAGTGACTTCTTAGTGGATTATTCCAAATAATTCATTTCAGTGCGGACATGGGTTTTAGCCCATGTCTATTTGTTGTTTGTACGGACCGTTCTCACCGCGTAGCCAAAATCGTCACCTGACGATTTTGGCTACATGGTGGGAACGGTCCGTACAAACAACAAATAGACATGGGCTAAAAACCCATGTCCGCACTGAAACGCGTTGGCTACGGTCGTTTTTTAAAGAAGAATTTTTTTCAATAAAGAAACAAAGAAACAAGAACCTGCTGAATTGACGTGCTTCTTTTGACTCTGCTTGTAATTACAAATTATACTAATCTCTTCATTTGTTGGAGTGCTGAATCATTGTTTTTGTCACATGTTTCCCCTGCGTATAGCACGCCCCAGCTGTTGATCATCCATGTTGCAAATCACAGCAATCC
This sequence comes from Calotriton arnoldi, assembly GCA_963921515.1. NCBI lineage: Eukaryota > Metazoa > Chordata > Amphibia > Caudata > Salamandridae > Calotriton > Calotriton arnoldi. Next base: position 832,590 of record CAWUFW010008707.1, read on the forward strand.
TACCTGGAAGAGCAGTTTGGTGTGTGGGCATATTGTTGATGGTGAATATGAGCATTCTGTACGTGCTGGTGGTGCTGTGTACTGGTATCACACAGCATGCACCAGCTCCACTCCATGTGTCAGCAGATGCATCTGCCAACTCTGAGGTTGGTGCTGACTGAGGTGGCATTCGTTGCCTGCCGTATGTTGTAGTTGCATAGTGGGACAAGGGTGCATGCGCAGTTGGAGATACATGTTTGGAAAATGTCGACTTGCGCCATTGTTGACGACTGCAGTGTTGTGGTTGTTGCTGTCGATGGTGGCGTGTAGCATCTCCTCGGTGACTGATCTACACCAACTTCGTGGGGCCTGCATGTGGTCAACGGTGGCTTGGGGTACATCAACAAGGTGGTGCATGCGTAAGTGGTCAACACATGTGCGTTTAGTGGTGCCGATGAACTGGACGAAGTCTACACATGCAAAGAAGCCGTCAAAGGTGTGCCCTGCCTTGTGGATCAGTGTGGTGAAGATCTGGGACAGTCTGATGTCAGCTAACATTTCCCAGAGTCAAATGGATCTTGAGTAGTCGTGGCATGTGGGTTGGAGGCTACACTCCTGAATGAGTATGTAGTCCACGGAGTGGACAGTGTTGCGTCTGATGATGCTGATGGTGTGGGTGAAGCGTTCCTGCCCGCAATGGGACCTGCATGCGAGGGGGCTGATGACTGTTGATATGTGGCTGTTCGGGACAGGAAACAGCATGTGTTGTACATTGGGGCAGGTCTGGCAGCAGCGACAGCAGCACAACTAAAGGTGAACCGTGTCTGGTGTGGCCCATTGCCATTTCAAGCTTCACATGGCATTGACTGTGAGGAGGGTGGATGAGTGCCATCGATAGATGGTAGAAGAGCCAGTCATGCAACCGCACAGCGCACACAATTGATGAGGCTTGGGGGAGGGAGTATCAACAGTGAGGCAATTTAATTTGCAGCGATGTGTGTAATCAGTCAGAAGCAACACATGGCAAACATGAAATCCAACATAACACAAATGACACACCACAAAACCATCTACACCAACAACACATCCGGCACAACCAATAATGTTAACATCTCACTATCACATGTTACAGGTGACCAAGGATATGCACTATGCCCGTGGATGATGACACCCCTCCGAAACCCCACCACCCAGGCCCAGAGGCAGTATAATGCGGCCCACAGACGCACCCGGCCCATTGTGGAGCGCACATTTGGCATGCTAAAGTCACGTTTCCGTTGCCTGGACATCACAGGTGGCAGACTGCTGTACAGCCCTGAAATGGTCAACAAAATCATCCTTGCATGTTGTGTATTGCACAATATATGTGTGCGCACCAATGCTCCATGGATTCAAGTGCCTGCTGCACCGGACGATGACCAGGATGAAGATGAGGCAGGTGGCGCACACCCCACAGTAAATGCAGCAGGAACTGCCCGAAGGGACCAAGGGCCATATGTATCAAGCCCATTTCCCGCTCGCAAACGGGCCGATTCTCAGAATCGGCCCGTTTGCGAACGGGAACAAGCCTTTGGGATGTATCATCCCAAAAGGCATTCGCAAAATAGAGAATCGCAAAAATTGCGATTCTCTATTTTGCGAATACATTTAAGGAATAGTAAATTGCGATTCCTTAAATGAAATGTATGAAGCACCTAAGTTGTGCGATTATGAGCTTAAGGAATCGTAAATTACCACCAACTACAGGTTGGTGGTAACTTGCGATTTCTTTGAGAAATGCATTTTTTGCATTTTTCAAAGTGGCATGTGGCGCACATACATGCCCTTAGGGCATGTATGTGCGCCACATGTGCACTCATGCTCATTTCAGGGGTGCAACAGGGTGTCCTTTGGACACCCTTGCAACCTTGAAATTGCATTCTCAATTTGCGATTCTCTAATTGCTAATCGCAAATTGAGAATGTCCTCCCATTCATTCCTATGGGCCTCTAGGCCCATAGGAATGAATGGGGAGGATTCCTTAACTGCGATTCGCAATTTGCGAATCGCAATTAAGGAATATGTAGGATTCGCAAATTTTCTTGCGAATCCTACATACATCTCGTTTGCGATTCTCAAATAGCGATTCTCAAAAATTCGCTATTTGAGAATCGTAAACACAAACTTTGATACATATGGCCCCAAATAATAAACAATTTCTTCAACTGAGCACGTCACATTGTGACAGTCCCCTCCAATGTATCTTATAGCAAAATGAATGCAATCACAGTGTGTGCCAATAAAAAAAACATACACACATACCCTGTCTGCATGTTACTGTCCAGCATGGGTACATCACTCTGAAAAGGGTACGTTGCCCAATATGTGCAGAGCAAATAACAAAACTTCATCTATGCTGGGAATGTGTCCTCAGTACACAGATGCTTTTCAGTGTGTCAAATGTGTAAGTCTAGAGTCTTCATGGTGCAAATTGGGCTACACAATCCAAAATTGTTGCGTGTCCTTTGTGTAAATCAGGCAATATAGGTTGTCGTCTGTGAATAAATGCACAATTGTAGTCTGTTGTCAGTGGTCAATAATTTATTGGATTGTGTACGTTGTGTAAAACAATGAAACTGTGGGCGTGCAATGGGGTAAGAGATGAAACTTTGGGCGTGCAATGGGGTAAAATCTGAAAATAGGGCATGCAATGGGGTAAAATAGGAAAAATGGGTGTGCAATGGGGTAAATCATGACAAATGGGCGTGCAATGGGGCAAAGTCTGAAAATAGGGCGTGCAATGGGGTAAAATAGGAAAAATGGGCGTGCAATGGGGTAAATCATGAAAAATGGGCGTGCAATGGGGCAAAATCTTAAAATAGGGCATGCAATGGGCTAAAATAAGGAAAAGGGCGTGCAATGGGGTTACATCTGAAAATAGGGCGTGCAATGGGGTAAAATAAGGAAAAAGGGCGTGCAATGGGGCAAAATCTAAAAATAGGGCGTGCAATGGGGTAAAATAAGGAAAAAGGGCATGCAATGGGGCAAAATCTGAAAATAGGGCGTGCAATGGGGTAAAATAGGAAAAATGGGTGTGCAATGGGGTAAATCATGAAAAATGGGCGTGCAATGGGGCAAAATCTTAAAATAGGGCGTGCAATGGGCTAAAATAAGGAAAAAGGGCGTGCAATGGGGTAAAATCTGAAAATAGGGCGTGCAATGGGCTAAAATAAGGAAAAAGGACGTGCAATGGGGTAAAATCTGAAAATAGGGCATGCAATGGGGTAAAATAAGGAAAAAGGGCGTGCAATGGGCAAAATATGAAAATAGGGCGTGCAATGGGGTAAAATAGAAAAATGGGTGTGCAATGGGGTAAATCATGAAAAATGGGCGTGCAATGGGGCAAAATCTTAAAATAGGGCGTGCAATGGGGTAAAATAAGGAAAAAGGGCGTGCAATGGGGTAAATCATGAAAAATGGGCGTGCAATGGGGCAAAATACTAAAATAGGGGGTGCAATGGGGTAAAATAAGGAAAAAGGGCGTGCAATGGGGTAAAATCTGAAAATAGGGCGTGCAATGGGGTAAAATAAGGAAAAAGGGCATGCAATGGGGTCAAATCTGAAAATAGGGCGTGCAATGGGGTAAAATAAGAAAAAAGGGCGTGCAATGGGGGAAAACATGAAAATAGGGCATGCAATGGGGTAAAACCTGCTTTTCTGTGTGTCAGAAGCAATTAGCTCTGAAGCCACGACCACCTCCAGATCAACAAGCCTTACAACAAGTATGTGGACCACCAACTTGATGCAGCAGACGGACCACCAGCACCCCTGAGACAACAACCAGACCGCCAACTCCAAATGGACACCAGGCACGGATGAAGCCACCTCCTCCGCTAGGAGAGGCATCCATTCGGGGGCCCACACAGACCCCTGGCCCCCTCACATCTACCACAGAGCCACATCTGCCATCGCACACGAACCACTACGCAACATCAACATCACCTTCAACACATGCACGTACACAGACAACTTGAAGCGTGCCGAAAGTCATGCCCCTACGCCTTGTGACGCCCACGGGTGAGTAGCACACTTAAAAAATCCATGTGTGCATGATGGTTCTCTTGTCAGATATGCAATTATGGTGTGACCTGTGTTGTATGTTGCAAGTTAGGGTGGCATGTGTTGTGAAACGTCATTTGAGTGCCAACCAACCCCAACATGTTGTTACAGGGCTCTGACATGGAATTTGCACTATGACTGTACATCAGTGCATTGATTTGCTCTTAGCGTGCAGATCTGGCCGCTAACACAAAAAAGCAATATTTTCTTTTTCCATCCGCCCAATGTTAAAATACATTGCGCAACACCTTTTGCCATTATAAAGTCTACTCATGTGACCATTTGCGTGCAGATTTTCGTCGCTAACTGAAAAACGGGCCACAAATAGACAGGAAGTGATGTCTGCATGCTTCCTGTCTACTGGAGTAGTGTTCTACACTTTCAGTTTCTCTTTTGAGCACATTGCTGGTTATTGTGGAGAGTGCTGGAGTTTCTTGGTGGTGTGTGCTGCATTTTAGTGATTTTGAGAGTGTTGCTGTGTCCTGTGTAAAGTGTCTGTGAAGTGTTGTGTAATCATTAATTGTGTTTTACTGTCTCCTGTCCTCAATTTTGTCGGGTGTCTGTCCTGGGGTAGTGCAGTTAAATAGTTGTTGGGGATATTTTAGAGGCTCTTTTTTTTTACTGGCTGTTGGCTCACAGGTGTGTAGGGAGATGCCGGGTGTGGGCAGGGAGGGCAGGATGTCCGAGGGGACAGTGGGTGGGTTCCTGTGGCTCATTAAATTCCACCTGCCACTGATGTTGGAGAGGGGAGGCCGTATCCTGCAAGGGTACAATGTGTCTGTGCGGAAGATCAGGTGGGAGCGTGTGCGGGTGCATATGCTACGTTTCTTGGAGTGGACCGCAACGTGCGCCAGTGGAAGCACCGATGGCAGGACATGCTTGCACGTGAGGCAGACCTCTTGGACTACGTGGGAGTCATGACAGGCCTACAGGGTGGTAAGTACAAACTCAACATTTATTTGTGTGGACTGTAAGGAATGAAAATTACGACGTGTGTGACACTGGTGTCAAAGTGAGAAATGGTTGCTGATTGTGGTGGGAGACGCAAAGCGTTTGCGCATATTGTTGGCACATCCGAGACACAACGCAGCATCACATTGACAAGCATATGTTGCAAGTCTGTGTCACCCACTGCGCTGGACCAACACTTGGCACTGTACTGCCATAGCTGGTACACCTGCGCAAAATGTGCTTGCAGGCAGACGATTGTTTGTGTACGGCATGGGTGACTGTACATTAACTATCCATGGAATTGTCCATGTGAGCTGTGTGCTGGCCAAAAGGTAGTGACAAAATGCTGTCCTCATGATTTGTGTTACGTTAGCTACGCTGCCCTGTGAACATAGTTGCTGTGTGAAAAACTTCGGTTTAGGGGCAAATGGTCTAAGGAAAGTGGACATCTCCAGATTGTCATACACCAACAACCTCTGTGTAACTGCTTTGTGCAATCTGCAGCTACTCAGTTGTACAAAGTGCATGTAGAACATCAGGATGCATAGAGTAATGTTGCCTTGTGGATGACTCACACTACGATTATGGGCATGTCAGCTAGCATTACAGTCTTGTCTGTCCAAAATCAACTGTCACAGGTCTGGTGTGAATGGCAGTCAAAGTTGACCCAATCATGTAGTCAACATGAAACGCCACACTACAGTTACGTAGCATTTGCTGTCATGGTGATGATTGGTATGAGGAATACGACACATATGAATTGAAGTCTAATACCAACACATATTTTCTTCCTTGTCTCACAGATGGACGACCGCCAATCCCACAGGGGGACATTGACAGTTTAGAGGAACCACACGCCACTGGTGAGTTGGAACGTAATTGACTTGCATGTTGCGTTGGCATGGATGTCTGTGTCACATGATCACTGTTGCAGTATGAAGTATGGGTGCGTATCACGTCTACCTTGCCTACAGTGTGATGATGTATTGTGGAAGTCAGCAGTGTGCACTAATCGGTAAATGACTCTGGACAAATGCATTGGTCTCACAGTTGTGACTTGGCCCATCCCCAGTCAGTGACACACATTGAAAGTGAGGTGCATATCATCAAGCCCAACGTAACTGTCATCAAATTTGTGTTGTCAATAGGGGCCTAGCATCATAATCTGAGCAGCGTTAATACATTCCACGTGTATTAACGCTTACTTGTCAATGAGGTACACTGTCACGCTGTGTTGAGTTGAACGGGGCGTGCATTGGCGGTTGTGTTTGGCGTTCCACAGCAAAACCCATTGTATCAGAGGCTGCCCCTGATGTCCAAGTCCGGCATTCATAGTTGGCAGCGCACAACTTACCAACAGTTCCATCCCGGTTGTATACTGGCCATATGAGCAGGAATGCTTTCTGATCATCATGTTTGCTTTGTACATGTGAGCTGCTTTGTGCAGCACACATGGGAATAGAGAATTGATATGGTGTGTAGAAGTACAGCAAGGTGGCCCTTCCAGTACATACATTAACATACCTAATTTTTCCCCAATGTATCTTTCCTGTGTGCTGCACTAAGCGACACACATGATAGTCACAACATGGTCCTCTAGGATGGAATCTGTGCATGAGTGGGCACCTTCATGTACAGACACCAAACTCACCTGCACACACACAACCTTGCACTCTGGTGCAAGGGTGCCTGCGTACGCGCTAAGTTGTGAGACGTAACGCCATTGCCGGGGGAAACGCAAGTATGCACAACATCCTTGGAAATAGGGTTCAGACTTGCATTAGCAAAGTTGCGGAGGTAGCCGTTAATCAGAGGAGGCGAACGCCTGTCTCCCCTACTCCCTTGTCAATATGCCCCTAGGTCCATGGGTTCGGTCACCACAGCACATGCCTGTGTATTGCAGCGAACACAGATGGGACAGGAGACATGTAAGTGGGTTTGCAGTTGACTATCCAATGACATTGAATGCATGTACATCCTTGCGTGAGATGACTGTGCAAGTGTGCATGATGATGCACAAGGAGGCAGTGCATTTCTGCACGTAAGTGCGCAGACACAGTTTACAATTATGATATTGTAGGTATGCTGCATCCCGGATTCAGAGTTGTGGCAGGGTGTAACTGTGAGCCAAGCATATCAATGACACTTTCCCCAAACACACAGCAAATTTGCCCAAATCATTCTCATTGGCATGTATGGCCACTGCAATGGTGTTGACGGGCTGTCTCCTTGCGTCCATTCCCCGATTGACTCTGGATCAGATGTGGGAACTCCTCAGTCACAATTATTGTCATTTCTGTGCACGCATATACCACGCATGCTTTAGCTCTGCCTTAAGTGCTTTGGCATTTATTTCACAATGCAGGGTTTGCCAACACTATCTGTGAAGAAGCATTACCACAAACGACACTATGAGCATGATGACTCCAGGGTGCCATCACAAAGGGAAATGCATAGTGACTGTTTGTGTAGTTACGGCCAGCATATCTTGATACACTACGGAGTGATCCTAGCGTAGACCAGCAATGCATGATTGAGTGTGAATTACGAGGAATGGATGTTTCACCCTCTCTGCGGCAAGAGTTCACATGTTGGGGCATATTATCAAGCCACTATCTCCACCACAATGTCACTTTTTGTGACGTTGTGGTGGCGATAGGCTCAGCGCCCTATCATCAAGTCAGCGTAAAGCTACTCAACGTGGCTGATAGCCATGTTAAGTGTCTTAACGTTGCCTTCATAATAGGTCACCTTTGGTGCTAAACTTAGCGTAACAGGGGGCGTGCAGTGGGTGTTGCTGTGTGCGTTCCACCGCAACACCCATTGAAGTTGACGCTGCCACCTATTATCAAGTGTGGCGATACTAGGTGCCAGCGCCAAACTTACACCAAGAGAAATCCTGGTCTCAAGGTGGCGATGCAAGGGGTAATGCTTCCTTTCTCCGATTGCTTGTACATGTCACCCTCTGCCCGTGTATGTAATAGCAAAATCATTTGGCACTGTCAGCCTAATTTCTTAGTGACAGTGCATGTACCATGCCACGCACTGTCATGTCAGTCTCCCCAGCATGTAGTCACTGATCCATGCTTCAACATGTCGTTGTCCAGGTCACTTGCTGACTTCACATAGTTACGCTGTAGTGTATGCTCCCATGTTGAAGTGAACTTGTATTACAGATGTGTATGGAGGAAATTGAAATCGGCTAAAGGACTCTAATTTGCTTTGTGTATGTTTTACAGACAACATGACGCCTGGCCAAATACATGCCTTCCAGGTGCGGAAGGACCATTACCGCCATGTGAAGAAGGTTACGAAGGGGTACCGCAACATGTCCAAGAGGTACCATGAGGAACGTAGGAAGGGCACATGGAAGGCGGTGCATGAGCATGCCCAGGATGTCACACAGCCCCCCCAGGCCCCTCAGGCATCAGTGGTGTGTCCCAGCCGGAACAGGTGGCACATCCCCCTACGGCACCCCCTCACCCCAAGGCACTGTCCCACCTGCAACTGGGGATCAAGTGGTCTCGTTCACATTGCGGGACAGGAGGCTCCTTCAGGACATTGTGGTATCGCTGGCAGAGCTCAGGAGAGAATTGTCTGATGTCAACAGATGAGTGACGGACATGCACCAACACTTGGGACTGCCATGAATGGTGGACCTGTTGGACACCATCCCCCTCTTCTCCCTTCCCCCAATGTTTGAAATTTCTTATTATGTAGTGTTAGGTTAGTTATTTATTTGTTAGGTAGTGTAGTTTTAGTGTAGATTCTAGTTAATGTTAGCTTGTTAGGTAGATATAAGCTTTTAATTAGCCACCCGTATTTGGGGATAAGTTTCTTTTTCCTTTGGGTGGGGGTTGATGTGTTTTTATTCATATAAATAAAAAAAATAAAAAATTCTTACAAAAAATATATCTTTGTGTAGGTTACATGTTTAGTTAGTTTATGTATAGCTTAGATGTCTTTGTCCTGTCTCGTGGTGTGCCTTAAGGGTGGGAGGGGGTTGATGTCTATGATGTGTTGTTGCATGTTTAGGATTAGTTAGGGTAGATAGTTTAGGTAAGTAAGATTGTTGCATGTTTAGGATTAGTTAGGGTAGATAGTTTAGGTAAGTAAGATTGTTTTATAGTTAGTTTAGATTTTAGTAGTAGTTATAGTGATAAGTGTTAGTTTAGGTCACTTGAATATTTATACTGTTCTAATAAAATTTTGATACTTTGGATTTCTGCTTGCACTTATGTCAGGGATGAGGTTGTGGAGTGTGGCTCATTCCATTGTATGCACCTTTTGCCATCACTGGACTATCCATTGGAATCGCTAAGTCTGCTCATGACATGTAAGTTTGCAGGATGTATTGTGTCAGGATACCTTAGATGTGAGCACACTGAACTTGCATTGATGACAGGGTGTCAATTTGGATTGATGCCCTAGTCTAGGGACAGTCGTCTGTGACGTTCTACATCTTTGGTGTGACTCACGGATTTGGACAGCACATTGTTGCCCATTTTGCACATAACCTAGTATGATGGCAAGGCAAGTGAATACAGTTAGCTACTGTTACCCATCATGGAGATGGATGTATGTGCCAGGTTCCACGGATTCCGTCACACACCTGCATGTCATCTACATTGCACAGACCTAGCCACACTTGCTGTGTAGTGCCAGTGTGTTCCCTTCCTTTGCAAGATATGTTACGGTTCATGTACGCTCACTCTCCAGACCATGCATGATTTGTTAGAAATCTGTGTGCATTGTGTACAGGACATGGAACAGCAGTGTTCCTGATTTACAAAAGTAATCTGAGAGTAAGTGATGACTTCACATTTTACGTTACTCACAAATGTATTTTGGGAGTAATGCATTTTGCTTTACAGAGTTGACATCTCCTAAATGCCTACCGTGACTCACTGGACTAGTCAAGTTTTTATTTTGTCACAGCAAACGTTTGGGGGGTGGCACATTGTTCTGCTGCACACAAGGGGAAATGTTGCATTGCTCCCTGTAGTGACAGTGTCATGGAGACTTGTCCCAGCTGTTACTTCTGCCATTGGCTCATGTTGATGACGCCCTTGAAATGTTGTTGGTGCATCTGACTATATGCTGAGTGCAGTGCCACACACATTGCCCGATACGCTCGCAGTGGTCACAGCATGAGAAGGGGCATATTTTAGGTTACATCGTTTGTCGACAGGGAGGGGCTAACTGACGGCTTGCACTTTGGGGTGAGCCCCTATTTGCCAATCTACTTCACTGAGGCAGACATCGTGGTTCCGTATGTGTATGGTGGACATGTGCCCTTCCGTGTCTTCATCAATGTGAATATGCTGTCCAGTATTTTGGGATGTGACATGCAATGTGCACCATCACAAAAGGCTTTGTCCACCACGTAGTGTGTGAGTAGATATGCCAAGAGATATTTGTTTACAAGTGTTAAGGAGGACACAACTCGTGGCCTGCAACAGACTAGGACATTTTAGCACACATGCCTTTTCATGAGAGGACGTGGGGCTAGGTTGGTATATTGCTAGATGGTTGTTTTGGAGCAATGGGGGCACCGCTAGTTTACACATACCACCGCCATCTCACTGCCTATCTGTATCAGGTAAAACAGGTACATTGCTCGTATTTCCCTTGGTGTACCTTCTGGGTGAATCAGTGTTGTGACACTTTTTACATACTTCTATACTTGATTGGTCAAGAACCACACACATCTGTGTGAGTTAATTAATTTTATTGACATTCAGAGGATGAAGACTGGACCAGTGCTTGGGCATACATGCCCACATTGCATGGATGCCCTTTGGAGGGCCAGACAGAGTCATTTGGTGGTAAGAGGTCCAAGGGAAGAGGCATGGTTCAGTCCGCAGGCTGATTGCAGTCGCATTGGCAAGTAAAAAGTGATATGGCAGTCCATGTGAAGGTCCAAGGTGATTGTCGGGGGACAGTGGAAGACAGTGCAAGAAGATTTTCCGTGGCATGATACTAAGCCCGGCACCAAGGAGGAAACTGGCCTTTTGGCGCAGATGGATGCTACCGCTTCCTCCTTAGCACAAATGCACTTTCACCCTCCTCTTTGTCCTCTGATGTGTCATGTGCCTCACGTGTGGGTGGTGGTATGGTGGGTGCAGCACTGTGAGGCACTGACACTTCAGGTGGCGGAGCTGAGGATGTGGAGGCAGCAGCAGCATTCATCCGCAACAGACCTTGTGGCAGCAATGAAGTGATGAGCAGGTGCAGGGCATGGTAGATCCCAGCAACCTCACGCTGGTGTGCAGCCCTGGCTGCCATATCTTGTGCCTGCATCCGCTCCATGCTCTCCATTATCCGACAGATGTTGGCCAAATCCTGGCTGACATTGCTGGAGCCACTCTGAGCAGACAGTTGTTGTTGTCTCTGAATCATGACTCCAGCAATGTCAGCCATTGACCATTGGAGGGCATCGAGCGGGCTGTGGGTGTCCGTGATCTTCTGCATGTGGTCCCGGATGGGACTCAGACACCCACGTATGGCCTCAAGTTTGTCCACAAGGCGCTTGAACCCCACCCGCACCTGTTCCGCCATCTCCCGCTGGACGTCTAGCACATGGCGTTAGAAGGCCAGGTGTGGGTCCTCGAGGTCTGGGGAGGCAGCTCTGGTGGGAGGTGCTTGCTGCTAGTTGGTTTGTGCAGGGGGTGGGGTTGCCGCTATGCTGCTGGATTGCCCTGCTCCTGGAGGTGGGGTGCTGAAGGAGTCTAGCAGATGTTGCAGTGCTTCCTGATCAATGGTGGGGTATTCCTCCTCATCATCAGTGAAAGTTGGGCCAGTCTGCTGTCCAGGAGGTGATGTCTCGCCCTCTGCAATGTGATGGGGGAGATACAGTTTGACAGTGTTTGTCATGTACAATCATGCATTGGATGTGTTTACAAGCAGACAGCAGGACAGTGTCCATTCATACAGTTTTTGAGGAGATGCCTATTTGTTGCAGGATAGTGATGATTTTGAGGAAATTGCGGATGTGATGTTGTAGTTGTACATTGACATCTCACAGTTTTCGGCTATGACAAATGTTATTCTACAATATCTACACACATGCGTCACAAGTTGTGTCCTCTGTTAATTCGTGTGAGTAATGCAATTTGGCCCACATAGTAGTCAATGTTGATGTGCTCAGTTTTGTCTGTGTGTGCACTGCATTGTGTGCTGGTGGCACCTGCAGATTTGGTTTAGCTGCCCATTATACCTTTCAGGTAGTGAGCCTTTGAGTTCTGTGCATTTACAATGCTGTGCTGAGGCAGACTGGTTGGAATATGGGTCTTGGTCAGAGTTGTGCATTGTTTGACTTCAAATGTCTTGTTTACGTCAGGGGTTGTAGGTACACGAGCATGTGTCAAAGTGTGACTTGCTTGTTTAAGGATGTTGTCCACACTCAGCCACCTCAGTGAGGTGGCCTGAACCATGTTAATGTGTTGGGCCTGCAGGCATGCTATTCATCATGCACTGTCACTTGCCTTGTCAATGTGGCTCACGGACACACAGCATTGCAGGGTACTGCACATGTGCATGTGTTTTGTGCAAGTATGGTTATGTGTGAGTAGGGCACCCTTTAGGCACATCATCAACGTGAGCTTACTTGCTGTTTCAACATGTGCTGCACTATGTAGTACACATGGACATCCATGTTGCTTTGTCAATTGTAATTTGTCTGGTGTGCATGTCATCCTTAATGTTTTTTATAGCATGCATTGCTGAGTGCCCTCCGTTTGGCTGACCCGTTGTGAGTATGGTTCGGCGTGAGTTTCGATTGTTGTTGCTGTCTGAACAGACATGGTCATGTTACCAAGGAAGTGTCAGGGAGAGGCGTTAGCCATCTTGTCTTCACGGCTCTCACCACCACTTTGGTAACGCCAGGCTCAAACATGTTATCAGGGATATGGTGCAGCCTGGCGTTTCCCCTGCAATGGAAGTAATTACACTGCTTAGCGCCAGCGCAGGGTCCCCTGCACCATAGTGCAAGGGTGTCTGCGAGCAGGGAGGTTTGTTCATGTGTAGGAAGTAGTTGCTTCCTGCACATGGACAAAGCTAAGACGGCATTTTCTAACTTTCATGTGTGCTGCTTCGTGCAGCACACATGGATGTTACAAAATGACATTTCGGAGTACTGTTGGTTCATGTACAGGAAGGGACACCTTCCTGTACGTGAACATACCATGGAATTTGGCTTTTCACATGTGGGCTGCACAAGGCAGCACACATGAGACAGGCAAAAACAAGGAGATTTAATGCATTTCTTCTAGTTTTGCAACCTTAGGCCCAGGATTTATCTGGTGTTCAGATCAGCACAGCCACCTATTCTCGCCTGTTGGAAGCCGGAGTCCCAGTCCCGCACCACTGTCACCAAATGCGAGACCCGGGACTCCTCACTCAACGTTAGGCCAAGTAAGGACACCGTTTGAGATAGCCCTGCTCACCCCCTTAGTAGCTTGGCACGAGCAGCCAGGCCTATCTCCAAGGCACGAGTGTACAGTATGTGCAACCACACTCACAGCAACCCACTGGTGACACCACAAATGGACTGCACACGAGTTTGATAAAAACGAGTATAAACTTTAAATAGAAAGATATACGATCAGACCACACGATACAAAAGCCAACATATAATAAAGGGTAATATTCGTTCCGGCTGGCTGGTAGGTTCAAATCCCAACCACCGCTTTCAAAATGCTATGCTGGTCGCAATGCTAGAATCACACACGTTGCAATGGACAAATAATAGTGCGCTGCGTAACGATATAATCCTGTGCTGGGCAAAGGAATAATAATACAATGCGTAACGATACACCCCGGTACCTTGCAATGGGAAAAATAATGCAATGCGTACCGCTACAATCATGTACTGCGCAATGAAGGAATAATGCAATGTGTCACACCCCAATCACGTACTTTGCAATGAAGAAATAATGCAAAGCGCACCGCTACAATCATGTACTTTGCAATTAAGGAATAATGCAATGCGTAGCTACAATCATGTACTTTGCAATGAAGAAATAATGCAATGCGGGCCGCTACAATCCTGTACTTTGCAATGGAGAAATAATGCGATGTGTAGCACTACAATCATGTACTTCGTTATGCAGAAATAATGTCAGGCGTCATAAGACAGTCCGGCAGTTCGTTAGCAGCAATATTGGCAATGTGTATTACGACAGTCAGCCTCTTCGATAACAGTTGCCCCCCACACGTATCACCGATGATATAAAGTACAGCTTCTCACTCTGGCCCCAGTACTGCCACTCCTTTGGTCAGTACAGGCCCCAATCTGAGCCGAAGCAAAGGCTCACGTTGCCAGAAGGACTGAGAGGCCGAGAGAGTGTCCCTCCGAGCCCGCACCCCGCCCAGGCAGTGATCCACGTTACCTGGGGGCGCGACCCCACTCTCCCCTCCTCCTTCAGCGAACTGGGCCTCTCGTGCAGAACTTTCTCAATGGGCCTCAGCGGCTCGGCCTGGCAGCTCAGCTCCTCCGGGGCTGCCGGTCCGGGCCGCGACTGTTAGGAAGGTCTCAGGTGGCCACAGGGCACACGTACCCCACGCCTCTGAGATTACGTTACTCCGGGTGCACGTTCACCATAGCACCCTCCGGGTCTCCTCTGGCACGAAGCCACACACACAACGCTGATGGGACTTCACGTCGACTCCGAGTGCACGTTCACCAGGCACTCCTTCCTGCGGTCTCAGTTGGCACCAAGACACGCACACCGCGCTGCAGAGACTCACTTTCTTCCGGTGCACACGATGATCAGCCGATCACCTCCACAGTCCCAGGTTGCACCAAAGCACGCACACTGCTTCACTGAGACTTACTCCAACTCCGGTGCCCCGATATCCAGGCGCTCTTCACCAACGCCTTCGGCCACACCCCGACACGCTCACCGTGTCCGAGCCTCACTTCTCCTTCAGTGCACTCGATGACCAGGCGCTCTTCACCAGCGCCTCCGGTGCACCCCGAAACGCACCCTGCGCGTCCGAGACTCACTCCACTTCCGATGCACACGTTGACCAGGTGCTCCTCACCAACGCCTCCTGTGCACCACGACACGCACCCTGCACGTCCGAGACTCCCTTCACCTCCGATGCACCCGCTGACCAGGCGCTCTTCACCAGCGCCTGCGGTGCACCACGACACGCACCCTGCGCGTCCAAGTCTCACTTCTCCTCCGTGTGTCCAAGATCAGAGGGCACACCTTCCGAGGGTCTCAAGCTGCCACAACACGTGCCCACCGCGTCGCTTGAAATTTCTCCCGAAACTTTTATGTTCCTGTGTTTCCAAACAGGGAGCCAGCTCACCTCGGGCCCTTGGGGTAACAAGACACAGCACAAAGCACAGTCTTCTTCAAGCAGGGGGACCCAGCGCACAAAGCACACTCCAAACAGCCTCTTCCTTGGTTAAAACAGCAAACTGCAGACCAGCCCCAGATCATGAAGCAAGGGTCGGTCCTTCCCAGCAGTCTCTTCAGTGTTATATGGGGTTATATGGCCCTAAGACACATTGTCGACATTGCTAGGTTAGCATTAGTTTGGCTTGCCCTATGCTGCTGCTTTTGCACATGCCTCTGCTAAGCGTTTGTTTTCGCGACACTTTGCCTCTGCCCTGCACATGATAACAGATTGTTTTTCACGTTCTCAGCCTTCCCTTCAATTCTGTCTGAACATAATGTGCAAGGTCGGTCAACAATGTCTCTTGTTATTCTGTTCTGGTCAGTCCCTATTACCTAGACAAAAAATGTAACCAACAGCTGCAATGCGGAAGAATCGTGCTTTGATATAACATTGTTGCATGTTTTTGAGACACCCTCGATGAAAGCCGTTCCATGGAGCTAAGCGCTGCTGTTCCTATGATATAAACCCTTGGGTTTTGGCTTTCAGGTAGGGGTCTGCTAATAATGCCTAGAGATCTTCTGTTATATAAAATAACTTCTTACTGCCTTGGGGAGGGTGATTAGGCCCAGTTATTTCGCATTTTTCACAGTCTATATAAAATGACGACTCCTTTTATATTCTATGGTATTGTAACAATGCTAATGATTCTTGCTTTATGCATTTTGCTGCTAGTTGTGGTTCGCATACTGTATCATGGATCACTATAGTCAAATTAAACATTTTGAACTTATTTAGTGACTCTGATTGTTTTTATTGTGGACAAGTACGTGAGAGCGAAAGAGTGTCTTGTTCCCGCGACTCTGAGGTGAGTCGGGAGTGCTCGTGTTTTGGGTTGTCTAAACATTCGTAGCTTCTTGATATTTGTAGGAGACCGAATGAGACACTATTGCTAGTCGGTTGGGATTTTGGGTACTAAGGTGATAGGAGGTACAGCCCTATTTACTGAGGTCCTGTTTTCTTGTGCATAGTTCTGTGTATGAGCAGAATCCCCGCAACATCAGTTGTTCCTTCCTTAGCAGAGGTTCCTCTTGACCACGAAATGGGTCCAAGCCTTTTCAGTCTCAATCCATTTCTATTCCAACGTTCAGGGGTCTAAGCTCTCATAGTTATACCCCTAAATGTCTTTGAAGTTCGTTGTGCTCAGGGGTCCCTGACCCCTGCCTAAATCAGTTCTGGGTGTCTCCCTCCCAGTGTCACCTTTCTCCCTTTGATACTGGGGGTCTGGATCCTTAATCACTCAGCCGGAGATGGGTCAATTGTTTTATAGCTGCAACCCAGGCCTCTTCACCTCCCGGGGCTTCTCCTTCGCCTACTCTCCAGATGCAGGTCAGCCTGGTGCCATCTCAACCCCTCCCTGGGTCAAGATCTCCCCCAGCTCCTCTCCCCACTCAGATCCAGACAGTCAATTCACATTCAGCAGAGACACACAGAAATGCTTAAAGCACAAAACTCAGCCACTTTCTAAAAGAGTGGTTTCTGAACACACAGTGACAAAACCACTTTCATAGAAAGATGTGTTATGACACTGTGAGTTCATACATACTAAACTTCACCTCTCCATTTTAAACTTATGGGAAACTAAGCTAACAAACACAATACCCAGCCTCCCCCATTCTGTCCTATGGGCAGGATGGCCTTTCACCAGTAAAATACGAAATGGAGTGTTTTTCACTGTCAGGACATAACACACACCTCAGTATATGTCCTGCCTTTTACTTACACTGCACCCTGCCCAGGGGTTACCCGGGACCTACCACAGGGGTGCCCACTGTGTACGCAAAAGGGAAAGTAAGGCCTGACAAGTGGTTGCACTTGTCAGGTCAACATGCTAACTAGCAAACTGCGCGCAGGCCCTATACTGCAGGCCTGAGTTCCCTTCTCCGCGCACCTTTGCATTACTAGCCCTGGCACACACAGTGCACATCACTAGGGACTTTACTAGAAAGGCAAACATACCAATCATGGCCAACCAATTACCATTACACTTTACACAGGGAACACTTGTACTTTGACACTGATCAGCAGTGGCAAAGTACCCAAAGCATCTAAAAGCAAAGGAGGTAGAGGCAAAAAGTCAGGGGTATTCACGCCAAGATATGCCAGGTCTAACATAGCCTAACTTGATAATGGATGGCAACGTCGACTTCTATGGGTGTTGTGGTGGGACGCCCACCACAACACCCACTGCACGCCCCCTTTCACACAAAGTTTAGCATGAAAGGGGCCCTATTCTCAAGGCAGCGAAAAGCCACTTAACTTGGCTCTAAGCCACATTGAGTGACTTAACGCTGCCTTGATAATGGTGCGCTGACCCTATCGCCACCCCAACGTCATACATGAGTGACGTTGTGGTGGCGATAGGGGCTTGGTAATATGCCCCATAGTGTCAACACCCATTACCCTCAAGGTTGACCCCACGTGAGGTGTGTAAGTGGTCAGTTTTCAGATGCATGTGCATTTCATGGTGCCTATTTATGTTGCTCAGGCCTGGTCAACGCCACCCTCACAAGAGATGCAAATGTGCGGGTGATGTGTGTTTGTGTATGTGCCATGCAGCTGCTGCCATGGATGATACCTGCTGTCCTGGTTCTGTTATTAAATGCCTGGCTTGGCATGTGGGTGATGACTACCTGACTGCATATTTGTTCACTGACTCAGTTGACTTACCAAACCGTTAATTTGCATTGCACATGATGGTGTGATGGGCAACTCACATCAGGACTGTTGTGGAATGCTGTATTCTGTGTGGCAGATGTGTACACTTGGGGGGGGGGAGGGGAGTGCAATTTTACATTGGGGTTGAGGGTGGCATTTGGCCGGTTGACATGATTTGTTTCAAATTGGCTATCCTTGCTTGTTGTCATACTTTGGCAGTGAGACAGCTTTACAGGCACATTGTGGTTCAGCGAGTATGTCACACAGACAAGGCATGCAGTACATATTGGTGTGATACATTCCTGTTTTGCATTGTTCACGTACTGTGTGGTTGTTGGCACGTCCCCCTGCTCATTGTATTCCATCGCCCTTGGAGTGAAGTGTGCTGTTTGTGTGCATTTTTGGAGGTGAAACCTTTATCCAGCAGACTACATGGTAAATTTGTTGTGACATTGCATGTGTGTGTGGTATGCAGACTCACTGGATGTTTCCCCACTTGGTGTACACCAGACTGCATCTCATGAACAGGCAAGGGGGCACATTGCATGGTAATGCAGGTGATGTCAGATTTTCACCTTGCCACATCACCACGCACATACAAATTGCCTGCACATGGACACGTCTCACTCCGAGGCCCAAATGCAGATGCACTGTGAATGTGACTGGTCATGTACACGATGAGGCATGCCACCACCAATGTCAGCACACCTGCATCATTGTGCACTTGTGTCTGAGTAGTGTGCAAGGTTGTGTATGCGCAGCGAAGTCCACCTATATGCACATGCACATTCGTGCACACCACTCATACACATGTGCAGAATGCTGCAGGTGTGCTGACATTGGTGGTGGCATGCCTTATCGTGCACATGACCAGTCACATTCACAGTGCACCCGCATTTTGGCGTTAGAGTGAGATGTGTCCTTGTGCAGGCAATTTGTATGTGCGTGGTGATGTGGCAAGGGGGCCATTTTGCCACCCTGCGGCATGTCAAGTTGTTGTGCCACTTTGTCATTTGAGGGGGCACGTATGGAGTGGTCTGACGTTGACCTAGAACTATTTTGGGCTTCCATTTCTGTGCACATTTAAGAGTCTGTATGCCGGCCAATGTGTATCATACAATGTGTTATTTGAGAAGGGTGATATGTCCCTATACCACCATGGACAGGGCTATCCGGGTCATGATCCACAGTACATGTGGGTATGCACTTCAATTAGTTTAATTGTACATGAGTGCCACTGGGCCCATCCACCCCCTTCCCCCCCTGTCCCTGGTTGATGCTCACCCTGGTGTTGTTGTGTCTGTTCACATTCAGCACTATCCTGGCCCGCAACTCCAACCACCGTCTCCTCACTGATGACTCGGGACACCTGCTCCTCCAACTCATCCAGCTCCTCCTGTGGCGCTGGACTCCCACCTCCAGTCTGCCTCGCTGCTCTCACGTTGGCTGCTAGTTTCTCCTTGGTTTAGCGCTTGGTATCATGCCAACGCTTCTTGCAGTCGTCCACTGTCGTCCTCCTCTCTCCAACGGCATTCACCTTGGACACAATGTCCTCCCATATTTATTTTTTTCTTGCCAATGTCACTGTGGAGATGACAAACAGTTCTTGTTGGTGTTCAGTCACCTCCGCAATCAGGACCTGGTTTTCCTGGTTGCTGAACTTAGGATTCCTCTTCCTCTTGGCCTTCACATGGGTCTCTGGCTGGTCCTCCTGGGTATTTGTGGGCATGTTTGTGGCCTCTGCACTGGTCCCAGCTTCTTCCATTGCTCCTCTGGTATTTTCCATTTTTTTTTTCTGCTTGGAGGGACTTTTATAGTGCATTTTCCCGCTGAACGCGTTAAATGCAGGCCTGGTGCCAGTTAGCGATGGGATTCTGTCGCTGATTAGCCCATCGCCACTTTTTTCACGTTAGCGTGCGTTTTTGTATCGCCGTCACGCTAAATCTATCGCCGTCCATTTCCGCAGGAAAAGGTAGCTATCGCCTGTTAGCGGCGTGTTGTTAATACGCCGCTAATGCGACGATAGATTCCCGGGTTCTGTGGCGATAAGGAAAATGACGCTAAGCGGAGTTAGCGATAAATATCGCCATTTGTTGATAACATGCCCCTAATTTCCTTAGTGCATCCCCACCTATTTTTAACTTTGTCAGGGTGTCCTGTGAAAATAAAATTAACCTTCAGGACACTTGCAGGAAAGTAGGATCTGCTTTCATGGTTACCCCCACTTTTTGCGTGGTGTGATGCTGTTTCTGACTAGTCTGAGTGGGATTCTGTTAATCATGACACCCGTCTCTGTGCTTTCTCCCCTAAATTGGCTTGGTAAGTACAAAGGGACACCCCAGATTGTCTACTTGTGTACCCTTATAAGTGCCTAGTATATGGTACTGAGGTACCCAGGGCATAGGTACACCAGGGGTCTCCCATGGGCTGAAGCATGTATTATGCCACCCATGAGAGACCACTCAAACTGTGACTACAGACCTGTCATTGCAGCCTGTGTAGGCTGGTGCTAGCACCACTTACGACAGATATAAGGTTGCTTATATCTGAGGTCACTGCACTTAAAACCTATAAGTCACCCCTAAGGTAGAGTGCTCGGTTCTAAGTGTGAGGTTGTCCCTGCATTAGCGGGACACCCCTACAGCCTTCGGAGTCCATTCTCCCGGGTTGTAAGTGCATCAGCCATTATGACATATAGAGTGGGCATACGTCATTACACGATGACCATCTCTAAACTGACTGAAACAAACCCTGTCATGTTTGGTATCAAACATGTTGGAATCATACACCCACACACGAGTCGGTGTGGGAGGTATGATTCCATGCACTGTAAAGCTCCTTCATGAGGCCCTCAGTGCTCCCAGTACCTGTCTTCCAGAACTGGACAGCAAGCTGGGGCTGATGCCGATTAGAGACATGTTTCTGCCCTCCTGCTGCTGAGCCAAGCTCAAGCAGTGGAGAGCAGAACAATAGATATCCTGTCACAGGGAGGTGTGACCACCTCCCAGACAGGGTTTAGTGTATTGGGGCAGGGTGGGAGCACTTGCCAGCACCACTGAGACTGCTTAAAGGGCACATTTGGTGCACTCCTTGCATACTCCACTTCAAACCAGTTCAGGGAGCCATTGGCTCCCTCTCTGGCACGAAACTGGACAAAGGATATGGGAGTATCCGACCCACTGTCCAACCCCTCCTCTTGGAGGGACCTCTGAATCATCCCAACCCTTTTCTTAGGGTATTTAAGGGCTTACCTGTGGGTGGGTCCCTAGATACGTGGGATTCAACTCCGTGTCATCTTCATCCATCTGGACACCCTGACCGCGTCGGGCTGACCGTGTTGGGCTGACCGCATCGAACTTCGCTCTAGGAATCAAAACCGCAACCGGGAAGACTCCGACTGCTCCAGGTCTATGTAGGAGAGTAGGATCTGCTTCACAGGGGTACCCCCACTTTTTGCTGATGCTTCACTGTTTTTCGACATTAGTCTGGCTGGGGCCCTGCTAATCAGAACCCCAGCCTAGCTGCTTCCTCTCTAAAATGGTTTCCATGTGCCTTAGGCACATCTCTGATTGGAATCTGGAGTGCCCTTATAAGTCCCTAGTATATGGTATACTATGTACCAAGGGCATAGGTACCTCAGAGGCCTGCCAGGGGCTGCAGCATGTATTATGCCACCCCTGGAAGGCCATCCAAACTGACACCACAGGTCTGCTACTGCAGCCTGGGTAAGGTGGTGCATGCACCCATTACTGTGATATAGGTTACCCATATCACGAAATACATACACACATATAAACCTATAAGTCACTCCTAAGGCAGGCCTTATCAATCCTAAAGGCAGAGTGCATGGTTCCTATGTGAGAGGGTGCCCTGCATGAGCAGGGCCCCTCTGCAGCGTTCGGAGACCATCTCTGATGCTGTTTGTAGTGCAGCCTGACCATATACTCTTAAGCGCATTATATCCTCGCGGTAAAATGCTAACTTTGGAATGGCTGCACCTAAACATGTCGTGTTTGGTGTCAAACATCTTGGAATACTACCCCCCCGCCAATTCTGGCGGCGGGGTAGCATTCCACCCTTCTAGAGGGAAAGACATGTTAACCCTGACTAACCCGGTAACTTCTCTCCAGAGCCCTGGCATCACAAAATGGATGCTGCTGCCACAGACACGAGTCTGGCCTCCTGCTGCTGGACGAAACTCCGGCAGGGGAGGCCTGGACAATAGGTTTCCTGTCCCAGGGAGGTGTGACCACCTCCCAGACAGGATAATGTGTATTGGGGCTGGGCGGGAGCACCATCTGTGTGCTTTGAAGTCCTGCACTGGGGGCACATTTGGTGTCCCTGTGCATACCCCAGTTCAAACCGGATCAGGGGCTTGCAGCCCCTGCTTTGGCGCGAACTGGACAAAGGGAAAGGGGTGTAGCCACCCCTCTGCCCTGACCCACCCATAGGTGGGGCCACAGAGTAGTCCAACCCCTATTTTTAGAATAAAGGTAGGAACCCAGTCCTTAGGACTTTAGATTATACCTGGACGAAACTCTGACACTGAATCCTGGACCTTCGACGCTCTACGACAAGATTAGAGGACTGAAGAATCTCCCTTGGGGTCAAGGAGTGACTCCCCTGCTTGGCAGGCACCAAAGAAGCATCTGTCCGGTTCGCATCTCTGAAGCTCCCGTCGGACGCCGAAGTCATCGCATCACCAGAGGTGGATTCTCAGACTTCCCCGAGGCTACCCTGAGTCCCCAGCAAAGCTGAGGCCCGTGGCTATCGTGGGTGACTTGAGACCGTGACCCCTGGACACCGAGCACATTTGCAAGTGCACCATCTTCTGGGTCTCCCAAGAAGTCGTGCTTTGGGCTCCGAGTAGCCCTAGCCTCCAGCACCACCTGCACCGAAGATCACTGGCCCCCACTCCACAAGTGTCCTGTAAGCCAGCTCCACGTGCGGCGTCACGAGGCTCCTTCGTGGTTGCTAGCCCGTTGGCTAGTAGCCCGTAACGAAGGCCAATCCTTTTCTTACTTGGCATCCTGGTTGCTCCAGGCCTGCCCTCACTTACCCTCGCTGGGTGAGTTCCACAGACCTTGCTGGTCTGCACCATCGACGATCTACATCTTCCTCGAGACTTGCCGTTGCCAAGGCTTGTTGGGTCCAATCCGGTCGCCGACACCTCAGCACTCGACAGACATCGTGAACCAGCCCGAATCCTGCTCCTGGTTGCCGACAACGCCTCCTGGACCTCGTGGCTGAAGAGTCAAGACGACCGTCAACGCACCTGAAGCACTCGACATCGGTGGGCATCTGTCCATCGCCTTCCTGGTCACTGGCTAGTGACCCAGACTCTGTCCCCTCTGCTTTCAGGTTCACCAGAACTCCGATCCACTCTTGGATCCACCCGGACACTTTTCTCTTGGCCGCCAGCAGCACTTTGCAGCAGATCGCCATTCGAATCGGCAGCCGAAACCCGACCCCGAAAGGCACCTATGCACCCGGCTTCCCTGGGTGAGGTAACACGAGTACTCCGGTGCTCCCGTGGGTAGAGACTCTTCAAAGTCCTAGATCTCAAAGGGTTTTGTCCTAGTCCTCTTCTAAGTGTCCCTTTCCTCTATTTTCCCGATCCCGACTTTCTCCATAGAAGTTAACGGCGTATCGCGGTTGTGTATTTACACTGCACGCGTCTCCCGTGGGTCCCCTGTGTCACTACCTTGGGTGGTTCCTTGTGGTCCAAGCACTTCTAGAGGCTCTAGGCCTAGTGTCTAGTTCAGTCGTGGTTCGCATACCACTTTATTGGTATATGGTTTGGTACGCCCCTAGGGCCCAAACGTGTATTTGTGCTATTATTGTGATTTAAGATCTTATAACTTATGTACTTCGAACTCTAGCCTCATAAAGAGACTAGAGGGGTGTGTTTAGTAATAAATACATATATTTTGAATATATACCTGGTGTGGTGCTCTTTCATTTGGTCACTCAAGAGATTATAGACTGGTAAAACAAGCTGCTTTACATTCCTTCAAGACTTAGCCTGAAGGCTGCTCTCCATAGCTACCACTAGGATAGCTTTCAATAAGGTTGTCTTTAACCTACCTACCATAAGAGTCGATTTGGACTGGTGCAAGGTGCCCACTATAATTAGTGGACAGCATATGCCAGGCCAACTTCTCACAGTCTACGCCTCCTGCAAGTCTGCTGCACCATCAGTGTCTATGTTCCAAAAAGGTCCCTCACAGGGCCTGTGGACATCCAAGACACCCGAAGGAATCTCCCTTGCAGTGAAGGAGTCACTCCCCTGCATCTGCAGGCACCGCAACATATCTGACCAGTTTGCTGATCCTGGGTTCCTATGGACTCCGACAGCCTCAGTAACACAGGTGGCGGTTCTACAACTCCCTCGAGGCCTTCACTGTCTACAGACCGAGTCTGCAGCCAGTATCCCTTGTTGGCACCGCTGGAAATGAGCCCCTGTGCACCGCGTCGTCGGCTTGCTGTTGCTAAGGCTGGGCGACTCTTGTCTCCAGAGATCTTCAGATCCCTTTCAAGGGCCTTCTTTGATTCAAGTGGGCTCCCCTGCTTGTTTGGGGCCTGCTCCGACTTACCTGTGTGTGGTGAGTCACTTGGACCTTGCTGGTTCCAACTCTGCACCTTTTTCGCATGCCACTTTGTTTGCAGTTGCCAAGGCTGGTTGGTGTTCCTGACAGACACCGACCTCTCAACTCTCGACATCCGACGTGGGACAGCTCGTGAACGGCTCCTGGTCTTCCACAGCATTGCCTGGTTCACACAGCTGCAGCTCCAAGGTCATGGTCAACCCTCCTGCATCACCCGGCATCAGTGGGCACTCGTCTTCCGTGCCGCCTGGTCACTCCTGAGGGGCATAGACTCTGTCCCCTCTGCTTGCAGGTACT